>JABYQU010000100.1:0-20306 GCA_022264855.1 Lenzites betulinus
AGGTGGAGCAGGAGAAGAGCAACCCGGACGCGCTGAACAAGAATCCTGCGACGAAAGCGTACCAGACGCAAGTAGAGCGGGAGAAGCGAATTGCGGAGTTGCAGGAGCGGATACGCACGATTGGGTACTGGCTCTCGGCGATATACGATCGCGGTAGGTGGTATGTTGTGTTTGGAGTTAGAGTGCGCTGATGTGAAGAAACAGATGGCTTTACGACGGGGATGGGCTTGCACGCGTCGAAGAACGAGGACAAACCTAATCAGCACCAGGACGGAATGGAGCGTCTTCTGGAGTGGAGCGCGAAGGTCCTCGCGCGCGTTGCGGAGCTTGAGAATGCTCCGCGGGTCGGGAGCGATGAGTGGATGAGCGAGGTGCTTGCGGAGCTGTGGGGCAAGGAGCACCGCAAGAACTACGGGCGTGAGTTCAAGATACTGAACTCGCCCTATATGTTTCCGTTTTGCAGGGAGTTGTCTGAGTTCGCGTACCTGCGCGACGGCGACAAGGTGAAGCCGACGCAGCTGTTTGCGCTGAGCGACGTGAAGGGGATGGGGGGTGGCCATGTGAGTTATATTGTGAATGTTTGTGTGTATGCGAAAGCTAACGGTCTATTGTAAATACAGGTGTGGATGCTGGCGATCCAGTCGCGTTTGCGGCTGATGCGATGGGTCGCGTCGCCACACCGAGAGGACAAGGAGGACTGGATTGATGAGGTTATGACCGCGTTTGCGCTGGTGAACAGGTGGAGACGGGCGCGGGTCGACGCGGACAACGATCTGCAGGGAAAGCTGGTTGAGGAGGAAGCGAACCTGAATCGGCGTTCCTGGCGGGCGGAGCACCTCGAGGACTGGGCGAAGATGCTGGAGGAGATGAGCGTCGCGCCGGAAATGGACGTCGTTTGGACGAAGGAGCTGATGGGGGCCATCGACGAGATCTATCTGGAGGAGGTGTCAGACTGCTGGGGGTTCACAGCGCTGGAGACGAGGGACGGGAGGGGGACGCGGTTCGCGACACTGTGGTCCGAGGCTATGGAGAAGTACGAGGCACGGGTGAGTGAGCTCGTTGCTGATACTTGGACCAAGGCGGCGGAGGGGGCTACAAAGAGCCGGGCGTTCACGAAGCGGCAGCGAGCCGTGCTGGAAAGCGCGGAGACGCGATACGTGTGGCTGCAGGACGCGCTTGTGGACTTCCCCTGGGACCAGTTCCCATACCCCACTGGGTCGTTTATCGCGGACTTGCACCGCTCCGTCGGGGAGCTCGCGGACGCGTTCCGATTTGTAAGTACATTTCCCACTTGTTACGGTGTCTCGGGCTGTCTCGCTGGCGGACGTCCGCCAGCGAGACAGGTGTTTTGGTCGTTGGGGCTGTCTCGCTGGCGGACGTCCGCCAGCGAGACAGCTGCTGGGTCCGGATCTATGCGTCTCACTGGCGGAAGTCCGCCAGCGAGACAGATAGACTCTCACGTGGCCGCTGTTTCTGTGCTCCGCATTCTACTCATTGACCCGTACCTCCTATTTTAGATGGCGCGGATCGTCGACCCGATGTGTGATTCTCGCGTCCTCGTCAAGAACACGGGTCTCGTCGACCACTCCACCTGTATCCTTCGCATGCTCGATGACCCCACCATTTGCATGTCCTCGAAGTACACGTCGTGGGAGGTAAGTGACACTTGTTATTATTAATGTTTTACAGTGAGCATCACTGACATGGCTCGATGTTGTATATGCAGTTTCCCTACTTCGTCTTCTTTATGATGGGCGAGCTCCGCGACGTCCAGGGCCACCTTTCCCGCGCGGAGTTCAACACTCGTGAGAAGGGAGTCCTCGGCTTCTCAACGGCGAAGTGGGCGTCGCTCGACGACAAACGCCGAGACAAAAAGCCCTGGCTCTCCGAGGTCGAGCCCTTCCTCCAGGACTGGCTTTCAAAAAACGGAAAGCAACCCGTCCAGTTCAAGGAGGTCGACAAGCTTGCCAAGTGCTTCGCTCAACACTGCCTCTGGCTCCGCGAGCGCAACGAGCAGCTCGCGGCGGAGAAGGCCGCTGCCTCTCGCAAGGCAAGGGGCGGTTCACGGACTCGCCCCAGGGCCCCCGCAAAGCCAAAGGCGACGAAAGGCGGCGACGACGCGCTCGAGGCCGAGGAGATGACCCCCGAGTACACCACCGACCTCAAGTACGCCCTCCTCGTCCTCCGCAACTCGAAGGAGTTCTTCGACGTCAGCCGCAGTACCTCCTACCGCAACATGCACGGACTCGGCCTCCAGGTGCGCGCCATGTGGGACATCATCAGCGATATCCACGGCCCCATCTACGCGCAGGACGCCGGCAAGGAGCTCCGCGTGCAGCTCCTGATGTACTTCAACACGTTCAGCGCCGTCAACCCCACGCAGGTTTTCACCCTCGAGCGCTTGACAAACCTGAAGCGCCGCACCCAGTTCAACAACTGGGACGACCAGCACTTGGGGGAAATCATCGCGAACGGCGAGTGGTTCGGTTTTGACCTCCAGCGCGACATCGGCGCCAGCGACACGTTCTTCGCGCACCAGCAGCGCATCAACAACTACCGCAAGGAGATCGATGCAGTCATCTCCAAGGTCGCCACGCTCACCTCCGCCATGCACGACCCCTACACCGCGCAAACCAGCGGCGACCCGGAGCATGAGGGCTTCCGCATGACGTCGCTGGTCGCGGAACCGTTCGACAACTTCATTGCGGTACGTCGCATGCTTCTCGCTCTGCTCGCGGTCAATTGCGCCTTTGTACTGAGCATATTTTCAACTCTTGTTTGAATAGGCGCTCGTCGCGAACACGTCGCGTCTCGAGGCGCGTCTCCAGGCCGCGCAACCGGCGCCTATTGTGTTGCGCAACGAGAGCCTCACGTTCGACTTGAGCCACATGATCGAGAGCCCGCCCGAGGACCCCACCGCGCACCCAACGCTCGCGGCGTTCCAGCTCGCCGATCCAGAGGGATACAACAAGTACATCGCCGCGTCGTGGAGAAGCACGGCGCCGACGCCGCCACGCGTCCTACAAAGTACGCCTACCCCCAGGACTTTGCGGCTGAACTGGCAACGGACGAGGGTGAGGCGGAGAAGTTGAAGAAGCCCGCGTCCAGCAAGGGCAAGGCCAAGGCCCCCCCGCCACAGGTTCCGTCGCCGGTGACTGAGGAGGAGGACGAGCCCGTGCCCACTGCCCCACGTCGCGGTGCGCGTTCCGAGCCGCAGCCTGTGGGGTCTTCGCAGACACGGTTGACGTCCATGCCCGCGTCGCAGACCTCGTCGCGTGGTGCGTCACCCTCCGAGCCTTCCGCTGCTACCTCGATGCCACCGCCTGCCTCCTCTGCTGGCTTCCCGTCTCAGCCCCCGTACCCGTCGACGCAGCCACGCCCCGCTGTCCCGGTGTCCCCTACGACACGCGCTAGTGCCCCGGAGCCCACTCAGCCTCTCACGAGCCAGGAGAAGCGGGACATTGCATACTACGCTGGGAACATGGGCTCTACTGAGACTGGTGAGTGATTCTATCTAA
Source organism: Lenzites betulinus (assembly GCA_022264855.1). Taxonomy (NCBI): domain Eukaryota; kingdom Fungi; phylum Basidiomycota; class Agaricomycetes; order Polyporales; family Polyporaceae; genus Lenzites; species Lenzites betulinus. The sequence goes on from JABYQU010000100.1 coordinate 3,519, forward strand.
ACTAGTACAAAACGTAGCTCGCGCAGGCGTCTGACACCCGTCTCGCTGGCGGAGGTCCGCCAGCGAGACAGGCGCCACGCCCAGATCGGCCAGTCTCGCTGGCGGACGTCCGCCAGCGAGACACCTCTAGAAGCCCAAACGTCCGTCTCGCTGGCGGACGTCCGCCAGCGAGACAGGGCCTACGGGAAATATAGCTGTCTCGCTGGCGGACGTCCGCCAGCGAGACACCTCAAACAGCCCAAACACCGTCTCGCTGGCGGACGTCCGCCAGCGAGACGTCCCGTCGTGACGTAGAGCAAACTAAACTCACATATATTACTACAGCTGCTCCAGATGACGCCGCAATGGCCATCGACAACCCCGCCGCCGCCGCGTCCGCGCACACGGGCCCTCAGGTGAAGCCGACAAAAGACATTGCCATGGAGGACGATGATCAGCGCCCTTCGGCCACACCGGACGTTCGCCAGCAGCAGCCCACAGAGGGCCCTCAGGACTCCGCGGAGTCCTCAGACCCCGCAGGCACACGCAAACGCCCCCGATCAAACACAGCAGGTCGGTCTTTGTATTGTAGTCTAATTCTCGTCAATACACTAACAACACATCTTCGCACTCGCCGCATCACCCGACAGCTACGGCGTCGTCGCCCTCTGCCCGCTCGCCCCCGCACAAGCGCACCACTACAGCCCCCGCCCCGAAACCACGCAGGGCAGCCGCTCAGCCCGCTGCAGGTCCCTCACGACAAGGCCGCACACGCGCTGCCGCAGCCGCAGCTGCTGCCAGCACCACCACTCCCCAGGACGACACCACCGCGCCTGACCATGGGTCAGCAACAACCCCGCCGCCGCCCCAAATCCACCCCCCCGCACCAACGGACTACGCCTAGCCGTTGCGCCTCGCTACAACCCTCTCGCACGCGTACAGTAGACAGACTCTCTACCTAGCTCGTCATATACACGACAACAGCTACTTAGATCACGCACTACTCGTACTTCGCGACCGGACTAACTCGTATGATTAGCCGGACAGGGTTCGTCCTTATACTCACGCGTCGCTCGCGGGCGCTGCTGCCCAATCACGGTCTCCCATCCTCCCTTGCAACTTTGTACAACCACCCCCTATGCTCCCCACCTCCCCTCTCCCCTATGTCGTCCCCTGTATGTCGCTGCGTGTATGTCGCCCCGTATATGTCTTCTTGTGTACAACTACCTACAAAATATGCCCTCAATGTATCATTGCCATCTCTGTTCACACTTCAATCTGCATCTTGTGCCCTCTCAAAAACATGCACATCACGTTCAGCAGGCCCTTTTCGTTCAACGCACCCCCTCTCATGCTAACTCCTATCCCGAACCCCAGAATGTCCCACACCCTATCTTTCAAAACACACATCGTCCGCAGACAAAACCCCTCCACCATTAAACCCTCACAATCCATAACGCAAACCGCCAGTTCACACCCCAGCAGCGGTGTAGAGACACTCCATTGCATCGCACACATACCACACTCCCACACCACTGCTTCGTTCCGTCACCATATCCCCCATTCCGCTCTATTGATTCATTTGTTCTCTACCTCAAATGACCCATATGCATCCTCATATGCCCTCTCTCACTGCCTCCACCCCCCTCTCAGATCTCCCGTCTACTCCCGCTTTCCGATATCTTGCAGCATCTTTCACAGATTCATTCCCACAGATGTCATTCACCCAATCTCATCTCCCCATCGCAGATCTACCATCAATATCTACCCCGATCAATTACCACATCTCTTCACGATACATCTCATCCCTCCGTGCCTGATCGACCGGCCCCTTCCTTTCTCGCCTTCCGCCCCATCCGACGCTTCCTGCCATCATCATCACCTAAAACCTTGTTGCTTCCCCTCCATTAGCAGCCTTCATTCTCCCTCCACTCACTTCCCATCAACCCCCTACCTTCCCTCCTTCTCACCTCGCCTTCTGTCCCCCTCTAATGTCTCATTCCTCTTCCTCACTCTCTCTCGCATACCCTGACAACCACCCTTTGGTCGACAATAATCCACAAAAGTGCGTTCACTCTTTCTTCTTCCACTCCCACTCTTTCTCATCCTTCCTCACAGCCGTCCTCAAGGCTCCGCAGCTTTCCTCGACATCGACCAAAACAACGCCCCCACAGCTCCCTCATTCGCACTCGACCTCGCCACAGTCCCCGTCACTCTCGAGGCAGATGACGCTGGCGACCAGGACACTCTCGACCACTCCATCCTCCGCGCCGCTCGCTCACACCATATGTTGTACCCATAATGTGTCACGAACCGTTTAGCTTCCGTAACCGTTTTACATTACGAACCGTCAGGGCCCGTAATGTGTTACGAAGCTCCGGAGAGCGCCCCGGGACCTTCCTAATTAGGCAGGCAGCCCGGGGGAGGCCTGTTATCTCCCCAGAGATAGCAGATATGCCCAGATCTTACTGATTGTGCCCTTATCTCTTTAGATTAACTTGTTATCTCATCTCCCGGGTCCCTCCCCTGCCTCAATAGCCTCGCCACATGGGCGCTTATTTCGCGTTTTGGTGCGCTCCTCCTCCTGCTTCTTCTCCTGCTAGCTCACTCAGTTTCTACTCTATCAGGCTCTATCTAGGCTTGTTTGGAAGGCTATTTAAATGCGAAAAATCGTATACAGGTTTCGCTAGACACAGGTAAGTACTCACATAAGTATCACAAGTGCTACTAGGGCGCTTCAAGCAACACAAAACAGGCGATAGCTCGCCCGTTTCGCGTCGCAAACCCACGCAAAAGGACGCGTTAGAACCGTGCTTTCAGTGCGGTTCTAACGCGTCCTTTCGCGCGCAAAACGACACAGCGGTTCCCAAGTTATGCTCGCCCTTCCCCAGGAGCAGCATTCTTGGGGACATCTGGGCTGCTTCTCTTCCATTTTCTATCGCACATGTCCCATCTCTTGTATTTATACCATAGTAGTGTGCTCAAATGGATTACATATACACAGAACCCGCCAATTCAGCTAAATCTATTATAATATGGGTGATCATAGGACACCCTCCACACCCTCTCCCTTTGTTGATAGACCCCTTGTGACCTCTCCATACACCCTATGTATGCTACTACTAGTCTCCAATATATTTTAAACCCCTTCATTGCCTCTTACAGTGTGTCACAGTGTCTGCAATTTAAAAAAAGCGAGAAATACTTCTTCCTCCCTCAAAACCTCGATATCTCAGTGAAAAAGAGTCGTATCAATATTTTGTTTTTTGCAGCTGGTCCGTCTTGCATGTGTGAACAGACCCGTGGTCTTTGCGCCCTAATCGGCGAGGAACTGGTTCTTTGGCACCCTTATCAGTTGTCAACTATAGTGCTTGATAGTACCTGATCCAGGCATGCGATAGTAAAACAAACTGTACCATTGAATAGACATTGGAAAGACGAACATAACACATTTTGAATCATAATATTTGGTGCAGAAGTCGCGGAGCTATGAGGAAAGTATCTAAGGTGTCTAGTTTGTGCTAGTGCATAGCTGTGTACTGTAAGACGCTGTAAGACGGGTCTTACAGTCCCGAAGCAGTGGTAAGCACAATATATGTATGTTCACACTCCAGAGCTCATAGCTCATTCATTTCTGTGTCGTTTCACATCGTTTCTTTTGCATTGATTAGCTACATACGACGTCTACATGACCTAGGTATTAGAATTGATATTGGGTAGCATACTGGACGCCCATAGGGCAGATGATGTCAGAGGAAGAACTTAAATATATTCTTCATTTCACATCTATGTGTTCTGAGACGTTGTAGATACATGTATGGGTGATATATACATAGTCTGAGATAAACAGCGCCGGGGTGGGGCGACAGGGGGGAGAAGGAAAGAGCAGGGAGGGGGGTAGGGGGGTGTGCTATAGCTTGGGCTGGAACGTCTTCTTATGCTCTTGTTTGAGTGTTCTGAATGCTGTTCTTTACTTGAGGGGTCATATAGTACCTATAAATCAACTTTCAGGGCACTGTGACATGTTCTGGGGGAGAAAAGAGCGAACTGCTCCAAGGTGGATTGCTCCTGGGGAGAAGCGCACATACCTTGGGAACGGCTCGGTCGTTTCTCACGCGCAAGGGCTCGTTAGAACCGCACTGAAAGCACGGTTCTAGGGAGCCCTTGCGCGTGTTTGCGCGACGCGAAACGGGCGAGTTATTGCTCGGTTTGTGTCGCTTAAAGCGCCCAGTAGCACCTATGATCCTTCTGTGAGTACTTACCTGTGGCTAGCGAAACCTGTATACGATTTTTCGCATTTGTATTGCCTTCCAAACAAGCCTAGATATAGCCTGATAGGGTAGAAACTGAGCAGGCTAGTAAGGGTAGAAGGTGGAGAGAGTGCGCACCAAAACGCGAAATAAGCGCCCGTGTAGCGAGGCTATTGAGGCAGGGGAGGGACCCAGGAGATGAGATAACAAGTTAATCTAAAGAGATAAGGGCACAATCAGTAAGATCTGGGCATATCTGCTATCTCTGGGGAGATAACAGGCCTCCCCCGGGCTGCCTACCTAATTAGGAAGGTCCCGGGGCGCTCTCCGGAGCTTCGTAACACATTACGAGCCCTGACGGTTCGTAATGTAAAACGGTTACGGAAGCTAAACGGTTCGTGACACATTAATGGTACAACAGCTGCTGTCGCTCACAAACCTTCGACACTTCCTCCTACAACGATTCCCCCCTCCACTCCCTTTCCCTCAGCCACCTTCAGCACCTCTACAACAGAGCTGACAAGCGTGCCGCTGCAGCCCTCCTTACCCGCAAAAACCAGCTTTCCATCGACCCGGTCTTCACCTTCCCCACATCATACAAGGACATTGCTTGGCAGGTCTACCAGGTGCGCCCACTTACATCCAGCCCTTCTATCACTCTCCTCACCCTCTCTCAACTCACCCTAGCATCGCCTCGACTACCTATGCCGCATTCCAAATTCCATAGGCTTTCACGCCGTCCTCCCAAACATCAGCAACCCCGATATTCAACACCCTGTTGGTTGGACATTCAAGATGACGTTTAAACACCGCTACCTCGCCTACCCAGGAGACCTGCGAGTCCTCGCCTTCAACCCACGCGCCGCAATGCTCTACATTGGCCAATCGCACGACAATGAGTCCGTCTGGTGGACCCTCTTCCCCCCCCAAGCACTCGAACCATACCCCTCCGTCGAACTCATGACCTCCGATACAGGCCCCTCGACCATGGATCCCGTCCTCGCCCGTATCAATATCGCCTGCCTCTTGTACATGATGCACCACGCCGGCTATACCAACTTTTACCTCCCCATCTTCTATCCAGATGTGTCCTCCAACAGCGAGTTCATCGCCAGCGTCGGGAATCTCCTGTGAGTACTATAACCTGTTCTACTTCTCCACAAAACGCCCACACAACACCGTCCACCCTCGTTCTAGCGCCATCGAGAACATGGAGTTTTCGATTGAGCAGCTGAGCACGCTTCAGGCGACCATTGAGCGACTCTATCCTTCGTGGTGGAGGAACGCCCCGCAAGTGTACAAACACCCGCTCCTCGACGGCAGAATCCCTGCCGCCGTCGTTCTCAAGTATGGACAAGATCGTCAGGTATGTGCCCCTCCCACCGCCAACGCCGACGCCGCCCTTTGGGATCATTCCTGCGACTATTCGAAGCTCGCACGCGTCGCGTTCGCGCTAGCAACGCATTACCGGTATGTTCATCTGCACTCTAGACATGTGTCCATCTACCAACCCTGTGCAGTGTTTCCCCAGTGCGCGATTGGACTCCCATCGACCCAGACGTCATTAGAAACGCGCACCCCACAATCTACACCACCCCTGACCCAGAGACGCGTGAGGAGGTCGAGGACCTCGAGCAGTACCCGCTTGTCGACGACGACGATCGTGAGATACAGGTTTTCGCCCCCAATGGCCGTCGGATTCCACGTCACAGCGTATCCTACTTCGAGCCGTATGAGCCGTGCTCTGTCTTGCAGAATCTCGGGCAGGTTTCACAGCTCTTCGCCGCCCAGCCCTCCCATGACAACCGATGGACGTACAACGACGACGGCGCTGTTGTGCGCGACCGCGGGCCTGCCAACGCGGAGGAGGTCGAGGTCGACGCCATCCTTGACGGCATCGACCCTCCCTCCGTGCACCTATACCCGCTCGGCTTCACGCGTCACGGACAGTGGCAGGCGAACGGCGTCATAGACCCGCTCCGCCGCCACATCAGCGCCATCTCTCGCTCGCTCAAGCTGCACGACGGGGGCGGCCCTGCCGTCGAGCCCATCAAGAGCCAGTGTTACAATAACATCGCTCACTACACCCGCCACTCTGCCCGCCACCACATTGCGCAGCGCGGCGTCCTCACTGGAACCACTGGTGGCGCGTGGGCGAAGACGACCAAGGCGCGGGCTACTGCCTCTACGCTGTACGCTGCGTGCTCCCGCAGCAATCCTCACAGCGACCTCTGCGGGCAGCTCGAGCGCGCCGAACAGACCTTCCTGCGCTTCGAGAACGTCTATACCGTCCATTGTCAGCGACTTCCCGAAGACGACCGCACTGGTCGCGAGTTCTACCTTAAGGTGATGATGCCGCTAACTGGCGCATGCGCCCACCCGACCGTCTTGGACGCCATCAAGAACACCAGCACCGTTTTCCGCCCGGGCGTGTTCCCCAACCTGATGCTGTGGACGACGTATCCCGTCCGCGTCCTCTTGGAGCTTTTCTGGCAGAAGGTCTCGCCCGCTCTCATCGTCGGCTCGAATGCTACCCCGAACCCTGTCGACCTCGAGCTTATCGCCATTCTCGAACGCCTCGTGAACTTTGCGCACACCGGCGCGATGAAGGTGTTGACCACTGGGGTGATGGACAGGTTGTGGCCTAGCCGCGCAATTGTCGACCACGGCTTTCCGTGCTTCTCCCCCGCGCTATTCCTTGGTGGCGACAACGGACTGCTACCATCAGTGGATCTCAACGACTGGCCGATACATTCAATTACTGGATATCCCTTGGTTGCGTCAAAACGGGCGCTCGAAATAACCTACGGAAACGCGCACTTTACCGTGAGTGCCGTTTCACCCGCACTCCGTGTCTATAGATGGAGACTTTACCTGTCTCGCTGGCGGACGTCCGCCAGCGAGACAGTCATATTCCCCACAGCCCCTGTCTCGCTGGCGGACGTCCGCCAGCGAGACGGACGATACAGAGCCAGACACCAGTCTCGCTGGCGGACATCCGCCGGTGAGACGCATCGTATCCCCTTCTGGTCATATATTCCTGTCTCACTGGCGGACGTCCGCCAGCGAGACAGGGCCTGCGGGAAATATGGCTGTCTCGCTGGCGGACGTCCGCCAGCGAGACAGGGGCTGTGGGGAATATGACTGTCTCGCTGGCGGACGTCCGCCAGCGAGACAGGGGCTGTGGGGAATATGGCTGTCTCGCTGGCGGACGTCCGCCAGCGAGACAGCCCGCTAAAGCTTCTGATGACATATTCTGCTTGTTTCCAATACACAGAAGCATACGTCACTAACAACAAACACTCTGCACAGACATATCATACGCTCTTCCACATCCACCTCAAGGTATCAAATGCTGTTAGGGTCGCAGGCGACAGTCAAGACATCCTTGCGTACAGAATCAAGGTCATGGGCTCTATCGTAGCAGCCGCATTCGTCAACGACGTAAAGGCGTTCGTCAAGGATCACACCTTGCAAGAGACTCAGGACGCTATCGACGACCCTACTCACATCGACCACGACTTCGCAGTCATCCGTAGACGCTCCCTCAAGACGTGGATCAAGTCCTCACAGCCTCTCAACTACGGCACTAACAAGATCACCTTCGCTGACCTCGTCCGCACAGTCAGCGCTCATCCAGACGACGTCCCAGCAGGTCTCCCGCCCTCCTCCACTCGCAGCACTTCCCTCGAGGCTTTCGTAGACAAGATATACTCCTGGGCAGTCTCAGCCACCGTCAGCCCACGCGCCCCTCTCTACAAGGACGGCACAACAGGCATAGTCCTCCGCACAATCATCGCAGAGGCCACACGCGTCCTCAGAGGCCACTCCCCAACGGAACGCTCTGCCGCTCTCAAACGCTTAATCGTTCGCGCACTCACCGCAGCACAAGTCCACTTCATGCCAGACGCTCGCCCAAATCCCGCTCGACACGGATCACCCTCCCACCAGCCCTCCATCCACGCTTGGACCACCCTCGGCGCAGCTCCTCAAGCTCGCTCCCTCAACCCGGACAATGCACGCACTCACACAGAGCGCGTCACAATGGAACTCAACGCATCCGCTCGCATCCTCGAAGACAGCGACGTTCGCGGCGACTGGGCTTTCGACGGCCTCCAAATCCAGCACATCCACTCCGTCCTCAACCGCATCGTCACACCCATAGACTGGGCCAGCGGCGCCGCAGGGAAAACCGCAAAGGGCTGCTCAGCAGACATATACAAGTGGGCTGTCGCCCGGTTCACAGACGACATGCAGCACTGGACCTGCTCCCTCGCACTCTCCCTCGCCGTTCTCCTCACTCGCACCCTCCCCAAGGTCTTCTACCCCCGCCCAATACCCAAGCCCCTCCTCAAGCTCATCACCACAAGGCCCCTCTCAAAGCCTAACCTCTGCATTGCAGCAATCCGCTCCATTCCTCCGTCCCATCCTTCAACAACGTTAAAGGGCCTCTCCGACACTTCCCTCTACGCAACACAGGCGGCAATCTGGCTCCTCGCCTGGATAGACGAGTCCTCCCCCCTCCGCATCGCCATCAAGAACGGAAACATCAGCGACATCAAGGACTTCACCGCGAAACATGGTACGTCCCCTATCACGCATCATCCCCCACTTTCCCCCACTCCACTCTCCACATTACTCCCGTCGCTCACCACCTGCAACGTCCCTCAGCTCACAAAGGCCAGAACCACATCAATCTCATCCGCCTCGGCATCGCATACGGCTCCTCCGCTCGCCTCTTCGGCGCAGCCCGCGTCAACCAGGATTACTACGTCCTTCCTACGCCAGACCTCGTCCGCTGGGCCGCAGAGGTAAAAACCAAGCTCACAGACCTCCCACACGGCCCCTTCACCCTCACCTCCACCATCTTCGGCCTCCAGCCAGCCCTCGACCTCAGAGATCAGGGCCAGTTCCCAGGCATGGATCCAGCAACAGTCACCTCCCTCACAGCAGCAGCAGCCAAAGAGTCCTCCATCGCTTCCTCCTCAAAGCACTCCCTCGACATCTCAGACGACATTTCCATTCTTCCACAACAACGCCGCAGGCACAACTAACCATCCCCCATTGCCACATTTCTATACTACTCCCTTCTCCTTCATTTATCTGTAATGTCCTACACTTCATACGAAGTTAATATGACCCTGGTAATCAACTTGCATTCCGCACACCGTGTCCGTTGTAATACCGCGTTATCTACCACATATTCCTGGTAGTAGTGCATTCAATACACTTTGTGCATCTTAGCGCATCTGCCCTTGCCACATCGTCCCACGACTCCTTGCAAGTCCACCAATGGTATCGTTGCGCCTGCAGATATGCTCGTAAACCATACACAGTTGCTATCACGTTCAACAAATAAGCCGCAAATCATCTCTGTCGCACCGTTCCCCGCATGTGTCTGCTCTTCGCACACGCATGACAGTCTCACTGCCGCACGTCCGCCAGCGGGACTCCCTCAAACACAGTTATTGCTCACAAAAGAACCTCATACCCAGTCTCGCTGCCGGAAATCCGCCAGCGAGACACCTTCCCACATGCATGTCCTGCTCATACAAGCTTGTAACACTGTCTCACTGGCGGACATCCGCCAGTGAGACTCCATCATATCCGCGTACACGTGCATTCACAGGAATACATCATTGATATCCCTACACCCTTCCTTCATAACTGCCCACCTCGCCTTCCGCAACACACATGTTACAAAAGTGTCTTACACTTGCCATAAGCTCTCGATGCCGCAAAATAGTAACCCTAACCCTAACATCCTCAGCAACACCCCTCTCAAGTCCACCCTTGCCACTTCACTTACTCTTCATCCTTCCACACAAATATACACACTGGCCTATAGAAGCTCTCTATTGTAAAGCCCAAACATCAGATTATTTATTTCTACAATATGTGACCATCTCATTCAAGTCGTCACTATAATAATATCAACATCAGCATTCCCTAGCCACCACACAAATTTCATATTACCATTCATGTATACACAATATTCCAAATTGCAGTCTGTGGAAGTATGTTTCGCTCATATCCTGCATTCTTCATTCTATGTCAAGACTATTCTATCTTTTTTGGTAGCATTAAGCTATTGGTGTCGGTGTTGCATAGTTATCCCTGCTCAATCCACTCAGGGTTATGAGATGTTTGAACAGCCCAGGTATGAAATAAACCCTACGCCCTAACCCCATGGAACGCCATATAGGGTTAAAAAAGCGCCCAAAATTACCTAAATGGGGTGTAGAGCAGTTTGAGGAGAGAATGTACACATGGCGCAACAGTAACAACCAAATAATGGACAAAAATGGCCTCTGTAGCAGCGGTATGGAGTTGTGCATAAGCATGGTGTGGACTGGTGCGCACACACTGAGCTGGGGCAGCCGTACGGAGTCGTACGGAGTGGTAGGTGAGTGTGGTGCACACACAGCAAGCTGGGACAACTGTACGGAGTTGTACGTGAGCATGGAGTGCACCCAGCGAGCTGGGGCAGTCGTACGGAGTCGTACGTGAGCGTGGTGCGCACGTGGGCCTCTGTGGCTGTCGTACGGAGTCGTACGTGAGTGTGGAGTGCACCCAGCGAGCTGGGGCAGTCGTACGGAGTCGTACGTGAGCGTGGTGCGCACGTGGGCCTCTGTGGCTGTCGTACGGAGTCGTACGTGAGTGTGGAGTGCACCCAGCGAGCTGGGGCAGTCGTACGGAGTCGTACGTGAGCGTGGTGCGCACGTGGGCCTCTGTGGCTGTCGTACGGAGTCGTACGTGAGCATGGAGCATACCCAGCGAGCTGGGGCAGTCGTACGGAGTGGTACGTGAGTGTGGTGCGCACACAGCGAGCTGGGACAACTGTACGGAGTAGTACGTGAGCGTGGTGCGCACATGGGCCTCTGTGGCTGTCGTACGGAGTCGTACGTGAGCGTGGTGCGCACGTGGGCCTCTGTGGCTGTCGTACGGAGTCGTATGTGAGCATGGAGCATACCCACCGAGCTGGGGCAGTCGTACAGAGTCGTACGTGAGCATGGAGCATACCCACCGAGCTGGGGCAGTCGTACGGAGTGGTACGTGAGTGTGGTGCGCACACAGCGAGCTGGGACAACTGTACGGAGTAGTACGTGAGCGTGGTGCGCACGTGGGCCTCTGTGGCTGTCGTACAGAGTCGTACGTGAGCATGGAGCATACCCACCGAGCTGGGGCAGTCGTACGGAGTGGTACGTGAGTGTGGTGCGCACACAGCGAGCTGGGACAACTGTACGGAGTAGTACGTGAGCGTGGTGCGCACATGGGCCTCTGTGGCTGTCATACGGAGTTGTACGTGAGCATGGAGTGCACCCAGCGAGCTGGGGCAGTCGTACGGAGTCGTACGTGAGCGTGGTGCGCACGTGGGCCTCTGTGGCTATTGTACGGAGTCGTACATAAGCATGAAGCACACCCAGCGAGCTGGGGCAGTCGTACGGAGTCGTACGTGAGCGTGGTGCGCACGTGGGCCTCTGTGGCTGTCGTACAGAGTCGTACGTGAGCATGGAGCATACCCACCGAGCTGGGGCAGTCGTACGGAGTGGTACGTGAGTGTGGTGCGCACACAGCGAGCTGGGACAACTGTACGGAGTAGTACGTGAGCGTGGTGCGCACATGGGCCTCTGTGGCTGTCATACGGAGTTGTACGTGAGCATGGAGTGCACCCAGCGAGCTGGGGCAGTCGTACGGAGTCGTACGTGAGCGTGGTGCGCACGTGGGCCTCTGTGGCTGTCGTACGGAGTCGTACGTGAGTGTGGAGTGCACCCAGCGAGCTGGGGCAGTCGTACGGAGTCGTACGTGAGCGTGGTGCGCACGTGGGCCTCTGTGGCTATCGTACGGAGTAGTGGGCCTCTGTGGCTATCGTACGGAGTAGTACGTGAGCGTGGTGCGCACACAGTGACCTGGGGCAGGTGTACAGACCTGTATGTCAGCATTGTGTGCACGTGGTGAGAACCATGCCCAGTCCCCCTTGTTGCTGTAGCTGTAGTTGTAATCGACATATATATCCAATATTCACCAGCATTACATTTCACCGAAGCCACATTGCTAGATATCATTACTGCACTGTGGGCATTCATAGATGTCCTCAGGCTTCCAACCCTGCAACATAGCCAACGCCTCCTGCGGCATCAGCCCAATATCCTTTGCCACACCAATATTCTCCAGAAGATACTCTTGAACGTCGTTGGGGCAGCCGTTCTGAGCATCTTCTTCGCGAATCTTGCTGACGATGAGCTCGAATGAGAGCACATAGTTGAGGCCTGGCATCCCACGCTGGATGGGAAGTGTGCTGAGCTGCTGCCAAAGCAACCAGTCAAATGGCCCATATTGGACACGGTTTCCGCATCGCATTTGAACCGCCTCCTCAACGGTTTGGGGCTGCAGAGGACGGGTATCGCGAGGGAGGGGGAGGGAGACCTCAACAGCATTGGAGCGCTCGCAGCAGGTGGTATGGAGCCACTTGTTGCACCGAAAGCACCACCGAAGTATGTCGCCCTCAGCTCCCAAGGCCGGTAGGGTGTACTGGCCATCACAGGTTTCGGTGCACATGCTGAACACACAGCTCTAAAGTTAATATGTGTTAGAAATAGATTTGAGCAGATATAGGGGGGAAAAAACTTACGAGTGGCAGCTCATAGCGCTCAAGGGTGGGATTGTTCATGTTGAAGCTGCGGATGAGAGTCTTGTCACCCCTGGCGAAAAGGGTGGTGGCATCGATCACTGGGAAGGAGATGGCAGTGGGGGTCATATTGATGACCCGCTCGAGCGAATGGATGCGTTCGGCAAATGTGTATGTGTCATGGGACAGCGATACAAGCTCGTTCTCCCCCTGGGACACGATAAAGTCCCGCCCGACTTGGTTGGCCATCTCGTCAGGGGTAAGCTCCCCATAGGAGAAGTACCAGTGGAGCTTGACAAGCTATGTGCAGTGTAATGTGAGAGATAGCATATTAGATATTGTATATGTACTTACCGAACCCAGTTCAGGATGCTTGCACAACCCAGCGATACGCGCATACATCTTGCGGTCGAACTTGATTGCGTCGTCACGTCCCGACCCGTCAGGGTAGATAGAGACACTGCCAGCAAACTATTAGTGTCAGTGCACAAATGGCAGGGAGAGCCATACTAATCGCGACATTTGATGTAGAAGCTTTCACCAGGTTCTGGGCGACGGCCTAATAATTCAACTTAGAAAATACCCAGCGCACGGGCGGGATGAACACTCACACAATAGGCCCTGCACAACTTCGCCAGCACGGAACACATCACTCCACTCAATGGCAGAGCGAGGGACAGGGGCAAGGGTAGGCATGGCTGAGGGAGAATTACTGGCAAGGATGGGGGAACCTTGAGGGTAACTGCCTCACATTATATATTGCAAGTTCAGTGGCTGTGAGATGATCGAGGATCATCAGTGGAATCATGTGGTGATCGCAATTTGCGATCATCACAGTGATCCACCTGGTGGTTCCTGATCATCCTAGTGCCACTGAACTTACCATATAAAATATGAGACATTTGTCAGAAATATAACTCATCAATTGAACTAAAATTCTAGCTTACAGAGCCATGAGTATAATATATGTTGACTCATAAATATATTATAGAAATTATGTTTCATAATATGCCATCTCACTATTAATAATATTAATGCTAGCTAGCGTTGCTAGTGACGTTCACACAATACCCACGTACACTTACAGAGTGTGGGAGGACATTAGAACCCAGGGGGTAACTGCCAGGGTGTATCGGGACAGGGAAGCGTCAAGGCCGGTCGGTTCGAGCGCGGTAGTCCAATGTGTGCGCACCATGCGCATGCACCTGTGTCATCCCAGTCTATCAATTTGGTGTATTCGCATCACGCGCACGAACGCGCGCGACGCGCTTCGGGCTCCAGCGTGTCAGTATGGGGTGTGCGCACCACGCGCACGGACGCGCGTGAGCCGCTTACTGTCCTAATCAAACGCGTGCGTGTGCGCACCATGCGCATGCACATGTCTCATCCCAGCGTACCAGCTTGGTATATTCGCCTCACGCACACCGACGCGCGCGACGCGCTTTGGGCACCAGCGTGTCGGTATGGGGTGTGCGCACTACGCGCACGGACGCGCGTGAGCCGCTTACCGTCCTAATCGAACGTGTACCGCTTACTAAGGAAGCGCGCGGTGCGGACAGACACGCGCGAGGGTGATTATCGTTGTGCTTGTCAAATGGAGGCCGTACATAGATATCCGGGACTCGCATACGCAGCGAGGACTCACGAGAATGTACGCCCCGCATATAGTGTACGGGTAAGCGCGCTGACAGCAACGACCGCGCTGCGCGTTTGGTTCTTGAAATCTAGGCGGATACGCGTCGGAATAACGTCGCGGGAGGCAACTGAGTCGCGAAATTCCAAGCGGAGAGCACAAGTGCAAGTAATCAGGCAAGTCGGAGTCCCTTACGCGAGTTGAAATAGCCCAGGCGACACGAAGTAGTAAAGGACAAGAAACGTTAAAGGCGATAGCCAGGAAGCAGTGCCGCCACTCGCACGGATTAAGTCCTTCGCTACAGTCTTCGGCAGACGCCCATATCTGGGTTGTCGCAACCTTGCGATATCTGCGATGCCCGATCAGCGCTGCAAGACAATACTGAAACCTATGTTCTCCTACGACACTGAGATGCCAATCGCCGATGGGAACGATCAAGATCCACTCTAGATAACGATCGTCTCGATTGTCACCTCCGCATCGGCACTTGCGTCTATATAGAGCCTGTGGTCCGTGCAGTGAACTAACTCATCAGCCTCTACAACCCGGGCCTGCTGGGCCGAGACATAGGATATGTCAAATCAGCGAACAAATAGTGGCACAAGATCGACGGCAGAATAGCCTACGCTGCGGACACTGAATGTAGGATGTATAAAGTCCTCCTCGTAAGTCCCCTTCCCGCTCGAGCTCGCTCAAATCCCCCCTTATCTGCGCATTACTCATTCGCGATACCTAATCGTACTCTCAGGGTTATGGCGAAGAAGACGAAGACGGGCGACGACGCCGACGGCGGGGACAAAAACCCGCCTCAGAACTGGACTACAATGTTCCTGGACTTGGCTCTCTTCACGCGCACCACTGACGATCCCGCGCCATTCTGTTGGGCAGAGTGGCAAGCTCAGGTCACCATGGATGTCCCGCCATGGGCTCTGCGCGCGACGCCGGCCGGTACTGGAATGAGCGCAGAGGAAATTTCTCAAGCCCTCGCGTACGCTAGGGCTTACTGGGCCGCCGGACCTAACAAACGCGGCGCGTTCTACCGGGCTTCGCGCAGAAAGACTAGTCAGCACAGCGCCGGCCACGAAGCGATCGCGGCGTATATGCGCAAGCGAGTGCGGACATGGAAGCTGAACTCGAAGGTCGACGCTCATCTGGAGGCGAACAACTGGAGTGTGTATGCACTAGCTAGCCCAGACATGACTCAGGTATGTTTTCGACCGTCTGCACAGGATATTACTGATGTTTCGCCGTGCCACTTCAGCTACCGTCCCCGGAGCGCGCCAACGGTGCTATCCCGGAGTTGATGCTGCTCTGGTTTGGTCAGAACACCAACGACACAAACTGGGAGCTTTCCGAAGCCGGGTGGGGTTTCTTCAAGACACTCCTGTATATCACATGGGCGCGGTGGCGAATGCATCTTGGTCGCGAGAAGCGTGCTCTTCGGAACGCAGAGGACGCCGTCGAAGCCTCTAAACGCAGTACGTCGCTTTGGCATACGACGTACTCCGAGATCTCACCAGTGAACGTTAGAGCTCGACAGCGAGGGTGCGACGCCCGCTAACACGCGGCTGTGGCTGAAATGCATGGAGGTACTTGTCACCCGTGTCAATCCCTGGCGCGAACGACTCCGCAAGACTCAGCATGCAGCCCTCGTCGAGGAACTCGAGGGCGCCAGAGCGCTGCTTCAACAGGATGTCCATGCCCCAGAAGTCCGAAGTACGTAGATTGCTGCATTCTTGCGAGTCCATTGACTCACTCTACTCTAGAACTGTCGCCTGCTCTACGTGCCGCGCTGCTCGCTGTCCCTAGCGAAGAAGAAATCGAACGATGCATTGCGCGCATCGATGAGGTTCTCAGAGCTGCCGAGTGCGAAGGCGTGGACTTACGAACCGTCAACGTCGACCTTTCGACCTGGCTAGAGGGAGTAGAGGAGTATAAGAAACTCACAATCGACGAGATGCGCCAGTGGGCGGGACTGCCGTCTGCTCACCTCCCTTCGTTCAACCACAAGATCGACCTGAAAGGAAACTCGAACCCTTGGACTCCAGAAGGACGCCAAGCCCTTGCATCCACGTACGCGTCTCCTCTCACGCCTTTCTGGCACCAGTGGATCGGCGTCACGAAGATCATGGATAATGCGGCAAACAAGCGCAATACGATTAGGGTTAGGGTTAGGGTTAGGGTTAGGGTTAGGGTTAGGGTTAGGGTTAGGGTTAGGGTTAGGGTTAGGGTTAGGGTTAGGGTTAGGGTTAGGGTTAGGGTTAGGGTTAGGGTTAGGGTTAGGGTTAGGGGTTAGG
>JABYQU010000101.1:0-19625 GCA_022264855.1 Lenzites betulinus
GGCAGCACGTTTCTCCGCCGCGTCCTATGGGGAAGATGGTCAGCGCGCGAGAGAAAAGGTAGAACGCGTGGGCGTACCAATACGCGCGCGGCGCGGCGGGCCCACTTGCGGCACTCGCTCCCCGTCGCGTCGTCCGCGGGCTCCACATCCCACACTGGCGCCATCGAGGTCTCCAGCGCGCGACGAGCTGTTCATCCTTGCCACCCCAGGTTTGAGTAGAAGCGGAGGGGGCGGGCATTGCGGCAGTGAGTAGGTGGCGGGAGCGAAGCGAGCAAGGTGGGGGCGAAGGAGGAAGGAGGCGAAAAACGACGAAGGGAGGTCAGGCCTTTTCTGAGGCGAGGACAATAGCGCGGCGACCTCGCGCGCGACCCTGCATGAGCGCGCGTTTAGGCGCTATGCGCGCGGCAATGCGCGAGCTCCGCGGAGCCGCGCGCGCCTGTCCCGTGGGCGACCCTGACGGACCTACCGGGCTTTGGGAACGGCGCGCAGACAATGGAACCGCCATTCCGGGACGCAAATCCGAGGATCTGAAGCACTCAGCGCAAGGATGACGTCACAAACGTTGTGTATTTCTCCAAGTCCGCGTCCCCGGTGCCCTACAGTTGCGCGCGGCCATTCCTCCCTATAGCGCGCGCAGCCCTCTACATTTCCGCGGTACGCGGAACCGTGCGCGCGTCCCCATGGGCGTCGTTACTCTCCAAGATGTCCAAGTCCCCCTCCCCATAGGCGAACTGGGCATTTACTAGCTCGCGCTTCAAGTCCTGGATGTCCTGCAAGTGCCCTTCGACGCGGACCAAGGTCGACGGAGCTGGTGCGTTCATTGGATCCAGCGCGCGCAGGCCTACAAGAGCGTCGCGATACTCGCGCGCGCGGTGTTCTAGCAGCGCGAGGACCGGCAGCCACTGATTGAAGATCATCGGCGCGACCCTGGTGCGCATGGCGTAGAACTCGTCCTCAAAGACGCGCGCGAGCCCAAGTTCGGGCGGAATGGCCGCGACGATCCCCTCGACGGCCTCTACGCGCTCCGCGAGCGTGGCCCCGCGCGGGTAGACGATGTAGTGGGCCTCCTGCGCGCGCGGTCAGCAACAGCGCGCGGAGGCAGCGCGCGCGACTCACAAAGGCGCGCACCACGGCAGCTATGCGCGCGCGCAAGTCCTCCTCCGAACCACGTCCTCCCTCAACGACCCGACGCAGTGCATTGGTCGCGCGGTCGATCCTAGGCAGGGTGGCGTCAGGATGAAGGCTGCGCAGCTCGACACCGACTTGCAAGAGTTGTTCTAGGGTCATGCTCATGGTGGCGGCAGGGTCGGCCTCTATCCTATACCCCACCCCCCTTTTATACTTCCAAGGACCCCCGGCATCGATCGCGTTGACCGAGGGCGGTCAAGATTTTAGTGGGGGGGAGATGATACGCTCCACAGGCGTTCCAGGCCAGAAACCCTCCTTCTCCACCCTTGCGCGCGCACGCCAACCACAGCGCGCGCAGAGCCCACCGCACACTTCGGTACCCCCTACGTCGCGCGCGCAGTGCGCGTAGCCCATCGCGCGCAAGGTCAAGATGCGCGCGGGGCACTTCACCACGGCGCGCGTGATGCCTGTCGCTATCCCGAACCCTCTGCCCTAGCTGCTCGCGCGCGCGGGTCCTCGGGGCGCATCAGTGGCGCGCGCACGAGGCGCGCGAAGAGTCGGATCGCGCGCGGCAAGTGCGTCCGGCGCGCGAGGCCTCCCGGGCCCGGTTTCCGCTTATCTTCCGTATGGTAGCACGTGTTTTTGATTCAGCCTGCGGGCATTCCTGTACATAGTCATTTCGGGGCATTCGAACCCCCCAGACAATCCACCCCTCACTCTCTCAACTGCTGGGAACGTGTCCCTCACGCTTCTTGACGAGCAACAGCTTCCCCTTCAAGGCAGGACGACTGGAGACCTCTCCGCTGTGACAGCGTACCGTCAGTTGCGTATATTGCGTCTATTCCGTTTCTCCTGCGTTTTACTGCGGGCGTACTGCGTTGCGAAGCCCCGCGGCTGACTGCGAGCGTTGCGTTATTCCTGCGCGCGTTGCGTTACCGAGCTTACCTCCGCGCGCGCCCTTCTACAGCGCGAGTCCGCGCGCGCTCTTGCCTTGTGCGCGAGAGGCTTCCCTTCTGCTAGCGCGCGAACAGTACGCGGGCCGGCCTACTAGCGAACCTAGGGAGCTCGAGACCTTACTCCCCTTCATCACACACCTAGACGTCCTCTACCCCTCGGCTATCGGCCGTCAGAGCACCTCTTACCGTATCACCGCGACCTACTCTTTTCGCGGTTTCCGCGAGTCCGAGGGCTTCGTGGTGCGGAGGACTCATCGCAGCGCAGGGGGCCTTGCCCGTATGCGGACGGCTTATCGCGCGGTATCGCGAGGGCATGGGCCGATCCGCGCGCGAGGGCTTGCGTTCCGTGGCGTCGGTCCGTACGGAGCGCGATGGTACGTTCCGCGTTCCGCGTTACGCGTTAGCGGCCGGCGCATCGCGGCCTCGATCCCCTTCGCGATGGACCTTCCGTAGAGACTTTCTGATGACATCGGACGTGCGGACTCTCCCTGTAAATACCTACGCCCTCGGGCCGTGACAATCAGACCCCCCCTTGGCTCAGAATTTCACTTTCCCTCGAAGAACCCAGCGACGACCCTGCGAACAGCGAACTGCGAACTGCGAACCCTGCGAACTCTGCGAACTGCGAACCCCTGCGATTTAGCGTTTAGCGTTGCGATTGCGTTACGAGTCTTCTGCGACGCCGACACCGGCTACGAAGCGACCCTCCTGCGTACTGCGGAAACGCCAGCTCAGCTGAGTCGTTGCACACCTTCCGCCCTACCGCTACCCCTCCCCTCCCTCCGCGCTTCTCTGCGTACTGCGCCGCCGTAAGGGCACCCGACGCGAACCTTGCATCTCCTCGCGCTCCGCGAGACGTCTTCGCAGCCCGGTCTCGACCTTCTGGGCTCTCGACCGTCTCTTTCATCTGTCCTTACCGGTCGGTTGAGTGCATCATTCTGGTGACCACCGCAGGGGTGTGTGTACAAGTTTCACTTGTCGGCTTCCTCCTTCGACGGCGATAGCGCCGTCTCACCCGCAATTCACCGCGTATCGCGTTCCGCGTCTCGGCAAAACGATACACTCTCAAGCGCCCTCCTACCCGACCAGATCCGCGCCTTCGCAAAAAGGCTTCCGCGCTCCCTCAGTGAAGATCAGATCGACGCGCTCCTCCGTGCGGCACTGGCTGTTCTCGATACGGGCACCGCGATACTTCTGAACAAACCTGCTCCGCTCCGCGCCTCCACTGCAGCTAGAATCCGCTCGGACGCCCTCGCAGTCATCGCAACCGCCCCCCTACCTGAGTGGGCCTCAAACGCGACGCTCGCGAACGACGACGAGTCAAACCTCACTGCTCCTCAACAACAAGACTTCGTGGATCAGCTCCTACGAGGTGTCTCGCGACTTCGGAATCAACTGGTACTGGACTTGGTACCGGCGCTAGTAGACCCACTCTTTTCGCTACTCGCGAAAAGCATCCAGGCGCTTGAAACCGATCCGTCCGCGACCCAGTGGCTACAGGACACGGCAGACGCTATCGTACACCGCGCGATTCTCTCGTCGCCGCCTCTCTTTCCCGAATCGCTCCCAGAAGGCGCCGAAGAGTCCTTCGTCAACTACGCGACGCCATACGGTAGCCCGCAATCCGCAGTCTCGAACCTCACTCCTTTAGAGCCATCGTCTTCAGACAGCAACGCGACGCGTAAAACCCCCAGCGTATCCTCTCACTCGCGCGAGCCATCTACAGTCTCTTCGATGGCGGAACAGAACAACTTCGCGATGCGCCGTGCTATGCCGGCACGCGGTCATGCGACCGCGCCCACCTTTGACTCTAGCGAGCCGCGGAACCTTCGCAGGTTCTTCCAGGACCTCGAGACCCTCTTCGAGATCGCGGGAATCACGGACCCCAACGTACAGAAGAAGTGGGTCACGCGCTACGTGCCGATCAGCGAGTCGGAGTTCTACGAGGAGATGGAGGAGTACAAGGACCAAACGAAGACCTTCGAGGAGTTCCGCGCGGTGATCTACGCTTCGCACCCCGGCGCTAGCGAGACGCGGAAGTTCTCCAATGCCGAAGTGGACAAGCTGGTCGAGTCGCGCCGTAAGGCTCCAATCACCACCAGTAGCGAACTCGGCGACTTCTATCGGCCGTTCTATGCCATGACGTCCTACCTGATTCAGCACAACAAGATGTCCACCTTCGAGCAGTCGAGACTATTCTTCAGCGGTCTCTGCAACCCCCTTCACGACCAGGTCGCGCAGCGCCTTCAGCTCAAAGACCCAGACCATCATCCAGACGAGGCCTACGAGCTGGCCAAAGTCTACGAGGCCGCGAAATTCATCCTGCACGGAACGACGACGGCGTCGTACCAAGTGGCCCCGGCGGCCCCTACGACTACGACGCCCGCGGACTCTTCGACCATCAAAGTGGAGGATCTCGCGCCGCTCTTCCGGCTCCTCGCGCAAGGTGGCAACAATGCGAATGCTTCCGCGACCGCGAATCGCTTTCTAGGACCTCCGAACGCCGGAGCGCGCCCCGCGCCTAACTACCAGGGCATGATGCAGGGAGCGCAAGGTTTCCAGCAGGGAGGGAACAGTTTCGCGGCGAACGCGCTACCAAACAGCTTCTGCCACTACTGCGGCGATGCGAACCATATGCTGCGGAACTGCCCGGCAGCGGAGACTGACATCCGCGAAGGGAAGTGCTCGCGTAACCCGGAAGGGCTGATTGCACCAGATGTTGTACCCAAATACTGTCACGAACCGTTTAGCTCCCGGAACTGTTTTACATTACGAACCGTCGTGGTTCGTAATGTGTCACGAAGCACCGGTGGCTGTCCCGCTGGGCCGGGAGCACCTCCTGCCGCCCTCTCGGCTTCTCGGCTTATTGCCTATTCCGGAAGTCTGCACATAATGTATAGTATTTATGTTGCACCTCCTCGGCTACCCTCTACGCGATATGTTTGTATCTACGGGACAGATTCAGATCATCGTTTGAGATCTTGCGCGCCCACATATAACATGTTCCGTCTTTTTCGGACAAACATACAACTCGTCCGGGCTTCTCGGAACTTCGCCGAAACATAATACATTAGCTGTGATACGAGGGTTCCATGTCCTCCCCATCTAGCTGATACAACGATATGTAGTCTGTATAATCATCAGCACCTTCGTCTACAGCAGCACCGTCAGCATCGATATCACTCCATCCCTCCCAGTCTGGACCGCTCCCAGATGACGCCTTCTTGGCCAATGGTTGACAAACCCTCAGCAGTACCTGGGCCATCGCCAGCCGAATGGATGCCTGTGTTGAGGCGTACGCAGTCAGACCTTCTTGCACCAAGGGATCAGAGGAGGCGGCGGCGGAAGCTTTGGCGCAAGCGTGCCACTTCTCTGCTTCATGTCGGTGCGTTGCCAGAACGCGCCGCATTTCTTCAGGGAGGAGCTTGATCTCCTCCTGCCACCGCATGTGCCGGGCGCGGCTCTTGAGCCATTCCACTCGAAGGCTGTCAGTGATTTGCTGGGGGCCATCGGTATTGGATGTATGCCAAATCCACAACATGCGCCGGCGACCTTCCGCAGGTCCTGATTTGTCGCCTCGCTTCCGCTTCCGCTTCTCGATGACTGCTGGATCGTCGTCCTCGATACCCCGAACGTCTTCGTCGCGTAGCAACTTGAACTCCAGCTCCCAGTCTCCAGGACCGGAGAGCACAGCGACTGCATGGCGGGCGCGGCGATACTTCTGCACAGCGCGCAATTTCCGCGCCTCCTGTTGTGCTATACTGTTGCGTGCGCGCGTGTTGGGGCCCTGGTTCCGTACGTTGAGCTTCTTGTAGTTGTAGAGCTGGTCGATCGTATGTAGCTTGTTCCGAATGTCTTGCAGTGCGTCGCGACACTGTGCGGTACGAAGTCGAATCTCCATCTCAATGAGCCGTGCGCTGCATACTGCGGTCCGCCGCGACGCGCTGATTTCGGAGGGAAGGCCGATGCGAATAAGCTCCACGTGTTGGACGTCGGTTCGGCATGCATCGTCCTCGGCGAGGACGGAGGTAGCGACGGGCATGTACACAGCCTGGAGCTCCCTGTACTTCTGGATTTTGCGGCGAAGAGACGTACGCCGCTCGTGGATCTCAGCCAGCTTGCTCGGAATGACGGACTTGACATCTTCGATGAGACGTGCTCTAAGCAATCCATTAGCAGGACACGACAATGGAAGTAAAAAGCGACTTACTGTTGCCCCTCGATCTCCAGTCCACAGGTGAGGAAGCCTAACACGCTAACGCTGTGTAGTGCGACGAAGCCAGGCATCGCGCTGGTTGCTTGCTCCTCCTCGGATAGAGTTTGCACGGTCTCAGCCTCAGTCATGCCTGTGTAACATAAGCAAACGGTAGATTTTGCATAGGAAGTGTGCGACGCACCTTGTGAAGTCACGACATATGGGTCATCGCACTCCTCCGGGTTTGCCTCCCACTCCTCGATCTCAGCCTCCCATAGCACGATATGCTCGTCATTCAGCCGCTCAGTGAGCACTTCGTACTGGATCTTCTGCTCGTGGGCCTCCGCAAGAGCGTCCTTGAGTCGAGCAGATAACGTCCATGCTATGACAGATGTGATGAGCGCGGTCGAGATGATAGCGTAGGCGTACTTACGGAGATCGACCATTTTCCTCCAATTAGAATATCCCCACTGATCCTCCAATACCCCCTGTCGCATCCCGGGGCCCATGACCTTTGTACTGTTTGCAATAGGCTGGATCCACCACCAGCGCCGCTCGATCCCCTCGCCGTCAGTGCGTGCACTGCCAACGCGATAGTTCAGGGAGAACTTGGAGTGGCCTGCTTGCTGGTGGCTGCCGTAGTGAAGCTTCGGGATGGCGTAGACGACAGAGCCCTCTGGGACGGGTATCTGGATATGAGAGGGGAGGTTTCGGATGCGTTCGAGGATGTTCTTCGACCACTGGCACGCGATGTCGTAGCTGACTATCTTGTTCAAGACCAGGTACTCTCGCAATGCGCACACGTAGATGTAGTCCATGTTTATATAGCTGGACGTTGTCAGATACCACATCTAGTGGCGTGGAGCAAGCATGGACTCACCGCTCGCCCAGCTGAAGATCTCCAGCGCCAAGTGCTAGCCAGAACTCATGTCGTGCACACACTACCGCCCCGATACCGGTCGCCGCATAGCCTTTCGAGTACTTGCTGTTCGCGTGGTCGATTGCGGACAGGCCAGTGCATGTCGACATCTGTAGACGAGTCTGTGGTCAGTCTTGGGTGCACCTACTTGGAGAGCGTACACGGCTTACCTCGTCCTGATTGCCATACCCACGCAGCACCTCCTGGTAGCCAGTATCCTCCACGAAGTATCCCCACCCACTACCCAGTATTGGGTCCTTCCCGGTATTGGAGACAGCACGCCGCTTCAGTCGGAAACATGCATCAATGGCGACAGTCATGATGTAGAGGAACCTGGGTGAAGCGTTAGCGGCGACGCACAGAGACGACAGCTAAGAACTCACCGAAGGTCATCGGATACCGTGTCCCAGTTGGGAGGAAGGTTGACATTTGGGCGAGGACATGCTGGGCATCGAACCGCTAACTCACCCGGGCTAGTTCCCTCCACACCTGAAATGTCATGCCCCCGCCCACAGCGCTTTAAACGTTTGAGATGTCGCCATTGGGCGACAACGCGCATGAAACCTCGGTAGCGGTCCTGCAGCTTCAAAGTACCGGTATTGTCGGTCAGGCGTTCCAGCGACGTGTAGTAGTCATACATCGATATCTTGCCCTGCAAGCTTTGGATGTGGTAGTGCTCGAGGAGGTCGAAGGTGAACGCCGTGTTCGGTTCGCTGTCGGTTGCAGGATAAAGCCGATACCGCAGAAGTTGTTGGACATGATTGCCAGCTTCGCCAGCCTTGTCGCATCCACAGAACATAACCGATACGTTGTGTCGGCCGTTGACGTGCACCACAGAGAAGTCGGCGCGAGTACGAACTGGGTTGGAACATTCGTAGCCGTCCACTGCATGGCCCAGGCGTACCGTCAATCCCAACTCCTTGAGTGATGTAATGACGAAGACGCCGCGCTCCCAACGCTAACAGAAAGACGGGCATTAGTTAAGCGTGCACAACTATGAGAAAATGAACGAGCATACCTGAAAACGGTGGTACGGAGTATGTGCATGCTGCCGAACCGCGCAGCTTCCACAACAGAGCGGTCGAGGCGAGCAGTCACAACAGCGGATGACCGCCTCGTTCGCAGTCTCTCCATCTGGGCATGACTCGCACCGGTTGCGTGCGTACCCTCCACGTCCTTCTAGCCGTAGCAGCTCATGTAGATATTCGTCGCGCTTGGGAATCCACGCCTTCATAGGCTCATCCTGCTATATGTTAGCCAAAGTAAACGGAGATGACGAGGTAACGTACTGAAGCCAAGTACGGCCTGGCACCTTCTGCCAATCCTTCCTCAATCCAAGTCTCTCCCCCTGCGTCATCGAGTCCATTGGGAGTGAAAAAGGGGTCTTCGGCGTTGAACAATTGCCCGCCCAAGAAAAGATGGTCAGGAGCAGCAGTATCGGCATGGAGGGGGACGGTCTGCAACTCGCTTGAAGGAGGTAGGGGAACAGAACTTCGATGAAGCCGCCGCTGGTCACCCGATAACTTCTCCGCAGAGAGTATGTCCGCAGGCATTGGGACATCGGAGAGGGAGAGCTCGAAGTCGGCGACCAAAGTCGGGTCTATTGTTTGAACTTTCGGAGCCCTGCGTTGACGTCTGCTTCGTGCCATAGTTTTGGGACCGTAGATTAAGTTAAACTTAAGTTAAGCTCAGAGAAGAGAAGGGAAGAGAAGCCTAGCCTGACGACAGAGAAGGGAAGATTGTGAACGTCGTGCGTTGGCAGCTGAGCGCTGAGCGCTGAGCGCTGACCGGGACCGACAGCTTGACGCGTCGCGTCACAGCGAAGTCCCGCCCGACGGGAAGGTTCGGCGGGAATGCTTAATTAGTATGTTTGTCCTTCACCGGATCTGTTTCACTCGCTGTTTGTTCACGGACCCCGTCGACCAGTATTTAAGGCCCTCTATGCAGACCCCGAACGTCTCCTCCCCTTTGCGCGACTTCAACGCCTCACTTGTGCACGACGTGACCGGCTCAAACGCGATATGCATACCAGTCGCCAGAGTAAGTTCCCCGTCATAGCTGCCGGGGCTCCTGGGCGTGTATGCTTAGCGTGGATCCGACGTTTGGAACCCGGAGTGTATACACGCCTATAGCCTCGGCACCCTCTCCCCCCTGCACACGCTTGCTCACTGCCTCTGTCCTTCTCTACTAACAGAGTCTTCGACGACGTCATTCTACACCGGCGCATTCCGCAAGGTAAGTGGCAGTACATTACGTCAGGCACAATACTCACCGTCTGTGGTCAGACACGGTCTGGCGCAGCATTCTCCCCATGGGTGTGCAATGTTGGCGTCCCGCTACATGCCCCCAATGATTTCGAGCTCGACGCATGCGTCGAGACTGCTGCCGAGGCCCAAAAACTCGCCGAGGACGCTTTTGACACACAACGTGAAGAGGACGACCTACCGCTAGCTTATGAAGTACCCGCCTCTGCCCTCGCCACATCCTCCCCACCTCTGACTGCAACCGTCGTCATATCCACGCCATCCTCCGCACCATCTCCGGCCAGCGACATCCATGCAGTATGTTCAAAGGAGAAGTATCACAATAAGAAGCGCTCAAAAGAGCGCAGGCGCGCAGCTCGTTCGAGCGCACGCACCGAGGTACTCGGCAATGCCCCCATCACCGGACGCCCCATCAAAGCTGTTGCCTCCAAGCGCCTCGCCGCTGCAGGTTTGCTCAAAATGTCTATCCCTTCGGAATACGACGTCAAATCAGCCCTGGCAGACGACGACTCTCGCACGACCTCTGCCAACTCCGAGCCAATCAACACTCACTTTTCGCTCGCAATGGGCGACGTTCCTGTCACGAAGAGCGCGTATGTGGGCAAATACTTGCCGCGATCGCCGGAAGACGCCCACCGATGGACTGCAAAGGAGTTGGAGGGTAAAGGGTTTGAGATTGTGAGATGGGACGGCGAGTAAGTACAGGCAATTTCGATTTCCACCCATCCTCCTCACCTCCCATCCTAGACAGTGCCGGCCGATCTTGGACAAGAATGGCCGTGTATTCGCCGTCCTTGCCGGTCATCCTCGAGATCCCACTTGGCACCACGTCAATGAAGAACTGCAGAGAATCTTCGAGCTTAGCAGGGATGCGTACTCTGCATCTGCATCTCAGATGGAACATCGCAGGGGGGAGTTCTGCGCGGTGAGCTGTGGCATATCGTACGGCGGGGGACAGAAGGTATGTGTTAGCAGTTGAGCCACCACTCGTGCGTACGCTGAACTTCGCCGCGTACTTGCGCTAGCGAGTCAGTAACCTTGCGCACTCGGCGCCGAACCAGGCAACATTGAACTCGATGCTACGCCAGAAGGCGGTCAGGCGCGTTGCGAACTTCGGGAACAGTGAGTACCACCTCGGCGGTAAAAGTATCACAACTTATGACAAGCTCCCAGGTGTCCTGCGCCTCTTCGCGCCACGCTTGCATGAATATTACTCGTCCACTCTAGCCGCCATCTGCAACCGCGATTTGGGTCTCTGGCGCAACTTTGACCAGTCGGCATTCAGTTGTGCGACGTTCAACCTCGGTCCTCGAACGGTGACGCGCATTCATACCGACCACCTCAATATCCCCTGCGGATGGTGTTGCATCACCGCGCTTGGCAACTACGATCCAACCAAAGGAGGACACCTCGTTCTATGGGATCTCCGCATGGTCATAGAGTTTCCGCCGGGAGCGACAATTCTTATACCCTCTGCGATACTTAGGCATTCAAACACTGAAGTAGCTGAATGTGAGCGAAGGTATTCGTTCACTCAGTTCTCCCCCGGCGGCATCTTTAGGTGGGCAGAGTGTGGCTACCAGTCACTGAAAACTTCTGGGATCACCGCAAAGGAGTTGAACATCGGTGGACAGGAGCGCTGGCAGCGTGGAGTAGAACTGCTTAGTACTTGGTCAGAGCTTTGTGCAGCACATAGATCTTAGTAACCCTGGTGTTAGCCGCTAGTATACAATCTATTACTTCATTACACCGCATCAGAAATGCGCCCGATACTAATCCGTAAGACGCGTCTTATGTATCCTAAACGCCGCAACGCGCTGAGCACTGAGCACTGACCTAGTCGAGTAAGACGCGTCTTACTCTGCATGTGCCGTCTCAGCACCGTCACTACTTTGTCTCCGCCACATACACTCACGCTTCCAAACATCGCCCACAACACTCTGCATAAAGACGATGCCGCCCAAGAGAACACTGAGCGCTGACGAATTGCTTGAGCGAGAAATTGAACGGGCGGCACTCCGCAAGGCTCGCAATAGACGTTTCAACGAGAGAAAGAAATTGTAACGTGTCCGGCTCCTCCTCACTGCGTATGTAAACTGATTCATAGTATGAAGAAAACGACTGGGACTTATCCCACCCACTGGCGAGTCGGGAATCTCTGGACAGCCCTCCCTGAACACTGGCATCGGTGTCACACCTGTAAGTCTTTGCCGGGCGTTGCCTGTAGCTGCAGCTGGGTATGTCTATGGTTAACGCTACGTGCACGTCCTAATACTATCGTTTCAGACAGCTTCCACCCATCCAAATCCCTCTCACGCCCGATCGAGTGCTGGTCTCTCGTTTAACGACGCTGAAGAACGATCTCCTCGCATGGGGATTCACTGAAGACCTCAACGCCTTCATTGAAACATTCAAAGCCAAACACGTATTTGCCAAGGAGGAAGGCGCGGAGGCGAGGGAGTTATGGATGACAGAGACGCAGCAGTGGTTAAGCCGTGGCGACGAGATTCTTGACGGGATACACGGTATAGTGTGCAGCGGCGTCCTCGAGTCACTCTCCCCCACGCACATGGCGCGGCTTTGGGAGCAGCTGTCTGCTTCAGCATTCAAGGTACAATATATGATGGTTTATGCACATGTTTACGTCGACTTAGGTATCTTGTAGCGCGCTGACCACTTGTACTGTGCACGCATTCGTTCAGGGCGCGGGACAATACCAGTAATTCATTTGTGGGCATACTAAACGACAAACATGCGTGCCTAAGCTCAAGACTTGTGCTTCCCCTCGTCGGTGAGGATGGGCGTCCCAACTCGGTTTGCCATGAACTCCTGGGCAAAGTACCACGACGCACGGCTGAGGGAGTCGAAGCGCACAATCTTCATGCCGGGATTTACACCCAGCTTCTCGAGAGTGACATCCCTGTAAGGATATCAGCGACCCAGACCAAATCTGCAAATGTATGATGTACTTAGAAAGGTATACTCCGGGGTAATCACCCCGAACGACGACGTATACGATGCGGAGATGGGTAGGCGCGGGCGCGCTTGTTTGTTGATTGCGGGGCTGAGCGGGCGCGTGCGCTGCGTGTTTGGCGGCCGCAGAGGCGCTTGTCGGGCTCTCCTGCAGCTGGCGGCCGGTGGGAGAAGCTGTCGTGGCTCCGAGACCATCCGGCTTGAACGTTGGGGAGGTGAGGAGGGGTGTGTGGATGGTGTATGGCGAGACCGTCCCATCGCTGAGCAGCGAGGAGAGTGGGAAGGACGAGACACTTGAGATCGTAGGAGACATCGAGGCGGTGGACTTCCCCTGTGCCTGTATATAGTCGCGCCAGGGAATGCGAAGTGGTGAGGGCGGCGGACTTGGCGAAGATGGTGGTTCAGCTTCATAAATGCGTCCAGCTTCGCCGTCGCTATCCCAGAACTCCTCGTACAGCTGAGGAGGCGCGTCAGGATAGTCCACTGTCACATCATGTATGAGGGGTTTGCAGAAGCGAATTTCGGGTGGGATTTCCAAGTCGTCACGCAGCGTCGGGGAGGGGGGAGATGGCGGGGGCAAGCCGGGGGTCGAGATCGCCACACGTGGCGCTGGGGGGAACCATGCTCCCTCTCGACGAGTCGGGCCTTGAAGCCATCCACGGCGTGCATTATCGATGCCTTTGTAGCTTTTAAAGGCGCACCCGGGGAAGCCGCACGTCATTGCATGCGTGAGACCCCTACAGCCATGTGTAAGACTCACAAATGACTAGGATGACGGCGGAATGGTGACTTACCAGTTGTAGAACAGCCCTACGCCCCTTCCAATCCACACAACATAGATGACCTCCCCGCCCTCCATGCGACCGATCGGCACTACGGCCCCATTCTTGTCGAGTTTGGGGGTGCGCCCGAGTGAGCGAGCCACAGCGTCGAGGTCGCGAAGAAGATCTTGAGAAACCATAGCGTAGCCAGAAGGAAGATATAGACGTGTAGCAGCGGCGCTGAACGCTAGCAGTGGAATGGTGGTGTAGTATAGAGCAGGAGTGATCGATCGCTGAGGCACAGGCGCTGAGGGCGAGGCGCTGAGGGCGAGGCGCTGAGGGCGAGGCGCTGAAGCCTGAGGCGCTGAAGCCTGAGGCGCTGGTCGTTCCCGGAGGAGGAGCGCTTGCACTGTCGCGTCACCACAGGTTAGCGCCCAACATCTCCCCTTGCGGCCATCTAGTTACCCCGCTGCTACTCGCTCTCTGTAATATGTCTGCCTCCCACCTGGAATTCGCTGACGACGCTGGTATTCGCTACACGAGCTCGGCCGCTACTCGAACTCGCCGGAAAACAAAGCGCGTCAAGAAAGGGGGAAAACCTGGCAACCCTGGCTCGTTCAGCCCAGGTCGCCTTGCTCTGTTCGCCGAACACCAGCCGGAGTTCAACAGCCTCAAGAAGACGGCGAGGACAAAGCAAAACCAGTTCTGGGATAAGTTCTTCAAGATTTATTGGCTCAAATTTCCGTGGGTGCTGCCACTCAAGAACGACCCCGAAGAAGACGGCGGCGAGCTCCCAGACGAAGCGCTCTTCAGCCCCGAGGAGCGTGAAGCCAAGGGAAAGACAGTTGAGGATGTTACTCAGGTAAGTCCTCACGCTACTCTCATATAGAAACCATTCTTAAGTAGTCTGCTAGGCAGTCAAGCGTCATATGCGCTACGTGCGCGACCGCCTGCAACAGGAGGATAACCCGTGGGCATCTGTCCTCGGTGAACTCGGCACTGTCCACACTGCACCCCCCGCAGCCCCACGTCAGCTCGCCCCATGGCAGCTGTACATGTCCAAGAAAGCTGCGAAGATCGAGGAGGTGCTTGAAGAGCGACGCGCCACAGAAGACGTCAGCAGCAAGGAGGTCTTGGCGTTGCGTTCCGCGATCGCCCGCGACCTCCTTGCTCAAGAGACCAAGGAGTACCGCGACGCACTCCAGGACGAGTGTAGGACAATGCGTGTCGCGGAGGACGCTGCCGAGGAAGCAAGGGTGCAGGACGAATCTGCACAGACGTCCGAGAGCCTGGAGGCTACGCAGGCAAGGTAAGTATTGTTTCCCTTTGCGCTGCTGCTCGTTGCTTATCCATTTGCAGAGCGCGTGAAAGGATGACTGCGGTTGTTCAACCGCTATTAGAGCTTCTCCGTCAACATACCGGCATGTATATCACGCTGCTTGCGGGCCTGCCGCTCCCGGGCGGCAGCCAGATGAAGGTGTACGTGCAGTCACTCCGCTTACAAGTTACTTAACCTTGTACTAAGATCCATGCTTTGCAGCATCAGCGCGGGCAAAACGGCGGGCCCAGTCCCCGTCCCCTGGCATTTGTGTGATGCAGAGCGGTTCAAGAGGGAAGTGATGGGGTCATTTACGATGTTTCTCTCGCGCACGCAGGGTACGTTCTAGATCATAATGTCTCCAAATGTACCACACTCATTCACGATACAGAGGGGATCATGCGATCCGCTAATGGACAAATGACGACTATGACCCCTGGAGGCAGCCAATCCCCGTCCCTCTCTTCCGCGTCCTCCGCCGGCCTTGCATCGCGAGCATCCCAGTATGAATCAGCTTCCGCATCGACATCCAAGCGCAAGGCAGCACGCGACCTGGATGAGTCGTCATCGTCATCCGACGACGACGCCAATGGGGAAGAAGACGACCAATTAGCAGATGAGCGCAGTGGGGATGGTTGGGGACCGGCGGATGACGAGGATGAGGACGGGGACGAAGACGAAAACGATGAGGGGACTGGTCTGCTGGGCGAGGGTGATGGGATGGATACAGGAGACGATGAAGACCTTGGTGACGACGTCGATATGGACAACCTCACGCTGAACGACGCGGTTAAACGTCAGCTGGCTTTGCGAAGCCCTCGCACCCGGCGCACTGAGCTGAGGGAGCTAGGCAAGTACGGCGAGTTTGACTTACAGACTCTTTGCAGCCGTGTGGCCGTCGCGGAGATTATGATGCAGGCGACATCGGGCCCGACCATCATCCCCCTCACGATGTCCCCGATGGCTGTGATCGCCTCGCAGGCACGCAAGGCCAAGCAGCGTGCGTCGAAGAAAAGTCGCGGTCGATTGTCCTTACCCACTCGTGCGTCTGACCGGATCGCGTCCCTTAGCAAGACCCACACCCCCTCCCCCCTCGGCGGCACGCCAGTGAGTATCTCATGACACAATACTGAGGCTACAAATACTCATTAGTCGTGTCAAGATTATTTCGAGTGCAGACGATATAATTTCCGTCACGCCCACGCTCTCGCCGTTGCCGGAGAATATGGGACATCTACCGGCGGCGCCAACCCCAAACCTCACCACCAGCCACCCTCCAACAGAAACTGACGCATCTCTGCCGTCATTCCTTGCGGGTGGTCCTGCGCATGCTTCGTCGACACTCCTATCGGCTTCAACATCGCTACCCCAATCTGGGCAAGGGTTGCTGACGTCGACCACAGCAGACACAAGGAACATGGAGGCGTTGCAGCGTACGCCCGCGTCAGCATCAACAGTCCCACCTACGTCGGAAAGCACACTGCTTGCGTCCACTGTAACACCGCCCACTTCACCGTCTCGATCGCCTGCAACCCCACAGGCCGCGTTAACATCGGCGGGGGAGACTGGACCATCAGCGTCGCTATCAATGTCGCCACGCATACCACCATCCTATGTACCACCCATATCGGCGTCATCCCCGTCACTCAGGACTGCGTCGGCGGCCGTGGCCTTGCAACGCGGCAGTTTGGCTGTGGATACCTTGGCAACCCAAGCTCTGCAAGGCACAACTATCCCTCCAGCACCGCTCATACTGGACGACAAAGACTGGCCAAAATGGGTGCGTGAGGCATTCGACTATTTGGAATCAAAGGAATACGGTCAGATGTTTATGCGGGTTGCGGAATGGTGGGTAATTCTGGAGCATACTTACAAGTGGGAAACATCGGTACGTCTCCTTTTATTCGTTTAACTCGCACTCATTGATGCCGTCTTAGACCAAGGGTCTCGGCACTGAGCAACGTCCCGCCGAGGTTGCGCATTGGCTCCGAGTTCTCAGACGGAGATTCGACCGATCTCCCGCAATCAAGGACGATGTAGCATACGCTACACAGTGGTGGAAGTGGTGGACACAGCTCCAGCCCGAATGGCGACAAGTTGATGCTGATGGGCGGGCCGTCATTGGTGGAGAAGGCGATTGGGATGTTCTTAAAAGTCCCGGTAAGAACGGCGTCCTTATCGTTCTGCTCTCACTAGTATGGTGGCGTGAAGTTGCCACAGAGCACACCGTTCACCTATGGACCTCGGCAGTCGCAGATGTGGGGTGGGTGGTTTCATCTATGGCCGCCCACTCTCTGAAGGGTGAAAGGTATGTCGCTAATCCCTTACTTGTGAATTCGACTAACAGTGTCTGTATGCAGCGATGAAGATTCCGGAGAAGCAGAAGAAGAGTCTGGCGAGAATAGCCGTCCCCTCAAAAAGCGTCGGCTTTAAACCCGCTTCGATCTACTTTGCATGCCGCCCTTCTCTGCACCACTCTGCACCCTGTTCCCCAACGCCTGTATCTACTATCTCCAGCTGTCTAATATGCTAGTATCTCTCCTGCTCTGCAATGGAATTTTGCATAGATCAAGTACCGCTATGTTAAACTTGTGGTGTCCAACAGAGGAATTCCGAGAAGCCCGGACGAGTTGTATGTTTGTCCGAAAAAGACGGAACATGTTATATGTGGGCGCGCAAGATCTCAAACGATGATCTGAATCTGTCCCGTAGATACAAACATATCGCGTAGAGGGTAGCCGAGGAGGTGCAACATAAATACTATACATTATGTGCAGACTTCCGGAATAGGCAATAAGCCGAGAAGCCGAGAGGGCGGCAGGAGGCGCTCCCGGCCCAGCGGGACAGCCACCGGTGCTTCGTGACACATTACGAACCACGACGGTTCGTAATGTAAAACAGTTCCGGGAGCTAAACGGTTCGTTACAGTATTTGGGTACAACAGCTGCTGAGCTGTGCTCCGGCCGCCACCCGCACCGATGGGCCCGCCCGTGGTACCCACGCGTGGCCCGTCAGGTCGCACGGCGGACTGGTCGTCCTCTCCCGCGCCAGTGATCCCCTCTCGCCGCCGTCGGTCGCCGTCACGATCGTCCTCCCGGTTGAGCCGCCGTCATCGACCCCGCCGATCGCATCGCCGGGAGCGCTCCGACTCGCGAGCGCCGTCGCGCGACCGCGCTCACCGTGCCGCACGCGCTCGCCACACCCGTCGTCACACGCAGGACCGCGACCGACGCTCGACACGGGCCCGATCGCGCTCATACTCGCGCTGATGCACTCAACCGACCGGTAAGGACGGATGAAAGAGACGGTCGAGAGCCCAGGTGGTCGAGACCGGGCTGCGAAGACGTCTCGCGGAGCGCGAGGAGATGCAAGGTTCGCGTCGGGTGCCCTTACGGCGGCGCAGTACGCAGAGAAGCGCGGAGGGAGGGGAGGGGTAACGGTAAGGCGGGAGGTGTGCAACGACTCAGCTGAGCTGGCGTTTCCGCAGTACGCAGGAGGGTCGCTTCGTAGCCGGTGTCGGCGTCGCAGAAAGCTCGTAACGCAATCGCAACGCTAAACGCTAAATCGCAGGGGTTCGCAGTTCGCAGAGTTCGCAGGGTTCGCAGTTCGCAGTTCGCTGTTCGCAGGGTCGTCGCTGGGTTCCTCGAGGGAAAGTGAGATTCTGAGCCAAGGGGGGTCTGATTGTCACGGCCCGAGGGCGTAGGTATTTACAGGGAGAGTCCGCACGTCCGATGTCATCAGAAAGTCTCTACGGAAGGCCCATCGCGAAGGGGATCGAGGCCACGATGCGCCGGACGCTAACGCGTAACGCGGAACGCGGAACGTACCATCGCGCTCCGTACGGACCGGCGCCACGGAACGCAAGCCCTCGCGCGCGGATCGGCCCATGCCCTCGCGATACCGCGCGATAAGCCGTCCGCATACGGGCAAGGCCCCCTGCGCTGCGATGAGTCCTCCGCACCACGAAGCCCTCGGACTCGCGGAAACCGCGAAAAGAGTAGGTCGCGGGCGTTGGCTCGGCACGGGGCGTATCACCTCCCCCCCACTGAGATCTCGACCGTCCCCGGTCGACTTCGCCGCGGTCCGCGATCCTTGCCGGCGATATAAAGTCTCCGCGGGTAGTCCTTGCCTGTGGCCCCATCCTGACCTCGTACACCATGCTCCACTACCTTGCCGACGTCGAGCTCGCCTTGAACGCGCTTCGCGCGGAAACCCGCCGTTTGGCAATTCGCCAGCTCGAAGGGCAAGCCGCAACCTTGAAGTGATGAAGGAGAGCGGGGCCTATAACCTCCAGGATTGGCGCGACGCGCTCAAGGAGACGGTCTTCGCCGCGGTGAGTACCCTCGTAGAGTCGCCAGAGGCTGTCCTGACGGATCGTGGCTGAAGGAGGCCTGTGTCATCGTCGCCAAAGGCGACGAGCTCCTTCCGCCGCTCATCCGCCGTGTCGCCCGCCTCCTGGATTCCGAGGACGCGGACCCGACCCTACTCCCGTACTTCCACCGCCGCCTGTTCGCGATGAAACGCGAACACGAGGAACGCCTGGTGCAGGCCGCACAGTACCGCCTCGATGTCCTTCGTGCGCGCGCGGAGGCCACCCGTTACGTGCTGACGCGCGCCGGGCCGACCCAAGTACTGCTCCTCTCGCAATTGGAAGAGGCTTCCGCGGGCGTCGATCGTCTTGTTCGCGACTCCCGACGCGAGCTCGCCGCCTTGAACGCCGCGGTCGCGGCCGATATGGATCTGCAGTCCCTCCCGATCAGCCTTGTCGCGCCCCCCGATGAGCATACATGGTACGGGATGCCCGACCTCGCCATCTATGACGACGCGATGGCCGAGGACGAATGAGACTGCAGGAAAGGGGAGCGTCGCTAGAAGTCGGCGCGACAGATGAGGCGGCGAAGGGAGGGTAGTCGGCCTGGTAGATAGATCCCCTGTACACCTCGAACACCTTTTATCGACCGATCGCAGGCCTGATTGGACGCGCGCCCGAGGGGCTATAAGAGAGAGATGGCGACGATTGAGGAGGGACCGACACCCGCTGCCTTTCGCCCGCGAAACATGTCCGCTCACACTCTCCCCTCCGTGGAACGCGAAATCGGCGCCTTATGCTA
>JABYQU010000102.1:0-17147 GCA_022264855.1 Lenzites betulinus
CACTGAGGGAGCGCGGAAGCCTTTTTGCGAAGGCGCGGATCTGGTCGGGTAGGAGGGCGCTTGAGAGTGTATCGTTTTGCCGAGACGCGGAACGCGATACGCGGTGAATTGCGGGTGAGACGGCGCTATCGCCGTCGAAGGAGGAAGCCGACAAGTGAAACTTGTACACACACCCCCTGCGGTGGTCACCAGAATGATGCACTCAACCGACCGGTAAGGACGGATGAAAGAGACGGTCGAGAGCCCAGAAGGTCGAGACCGGGCTGCGAAGACGTCTCGCGGAGCGCGAGGAGATGCAAGGTTCGCGTCGGGTGCCCTTACGGCGGCGCAGTACGCAGAGAAGCGCGGAGGGAGGGGAGGGGTAGCGGTAAGGCGGAAGGTGCGCAACGACTCAGCTAAGCTGGCGTTTCCGCAGTACGCAGGAGGGTCGCTTCGTAGCCGGTGTCGGCGTCGCAGAAAACTCGTAACGCAATCGCAACGCTAAACGCTAAATCGCAGGGGTTCGCAGTTCGCAGAGTTCGCAGGGTTCGCAGTTCGCAGTTCGCTGTTCGCAGGGTCGTCGCTGGGTTCTTCGAGGGAAAGTGAGATTCTGAGCCAAGGGGGGGTCTGATTGTCACGGCCCGAGGGCGTAGGTATTTACAGGGAGAGTCCGCACGTCCGATGTCATCAGAAAGTCTCTACGGAAGGCCCATCGCGAAGGGGATCGAGGCCACGATGCGCCGGACGCTAACGCGTAACGCGGAACGCGGAACGTACCATCGCGCTCCGTACGGACCGGCGCCACGGAACGCAAGCCCTCGCGCGCGGATCGGCCCATGCCCTCGCGATACCGCGCGATAAGCCGTCCGCATACGGGCAAGGCCCCCTGCGCTGCGATGAGTCCTCCGCACCACGAAGCCCTCGGACTCGCGGAAACCGCGAAAAGAGTAGGTCGCGGGCGTTGGCTCGGCACGGGGCGTATCAACGCGAAGATGCATATGAAGATGAAGATGCGTATGAGGAGGAGGAGGAAGGAGAAGAAGGGACTGCGGCCGACTCTACTCCGGTCAGACCGAAGGTGCGTCCACTTAATATGCTGCACTGCTTTATAACATACATATTAATCTCTTCTAGAACCTCACCGCTGCCCAAAAGCGAGCCTACAAGCAAAAAGAAGTACGCGCCAATCTTTCATCGCGTCGTGCCAACCCAAGCAGCATTACGGCCACACAAATGCCGCGTCTGCACATCCAGGAAGACAAGAAAGCACCTGCAGGTACGAGCACGTCAAAAGATGCATTCAGCACATCCTGGCGGCGACGCCTTCAGGAAGCTTCACGGTCGTCGCCATCGCTCAGCCACACTCCGCAAAAGCCCGTACCTCTCAAGGCTCCGACATCTAATAGTGAGCATTCCCTGTCGCTATCATGGTGTATATATGGGCTTATGATTTCGATCTAGCCGTGGCCAAGCAATCTTCCAAACGCCGCAATGTGGTCCATAGTAACCTTGAGGATGGTCGCCATCAATGGGAGCATGTTGGTGGGTTTACCGATCAAGATGTCGTCGTCGGCCGACCAGCAATGGGCACTATATCCCGGGCAACGAAAGGTGTGAAGGTATGCGCGATGTTTACAGACTCGACATCATAAGACTGACCAGGCATTCATACTAGGGCATAGAGATGTACGAAGTCTCAGAGTCAGAAGAACTGGCGCGCGGCCAGAAGCGCAAGGCTGCACCGGCACCCAAGATCAAGGCTCATCACCAGAAGAAAGCTAAGAACGCTATAGTGATTTCTGATGATGACGAGCCCACCGTATCGGTCGACTCAAAAGCTTACGATGTGCTCCCTGGCTGGGTGAAGCCCGCTATCAAAACGATCATCATTCCGTCCGTGCGGGAGTTTATTGGTTCGCAAGACGATCCTTGGTCGCTTGATACGGAGGAGTATACGTTCAGCGATCTCCTTCAGAGGTTGTTCGACAAGGTCTTCCCGCATCAGCGTTACGACTTTGGGAGCGGCGATGGCAAGATATATGCATGGGTAAGCCGTGCTTTGATCCTTTATGTGTATACTGACAGTGACCATGGTGTGTGTACAGTGCCAGCAGCAAGCCTACGACTGGCGGCGGAACTTCCAGAAGACCGCTAACGCCGTTGTATTACAAGAGCGCACCGCGCGCCTCGCCGACGACACATTGACTGCTTCAGAGCGTAGTGAGCATGGCGTGAATCGCTGGCTGAAACACGCCATGCTTGCAGGCGGTGAAGCAATGTGGGGCGACCCAGATATTCGCGTCGTAAGTGTGTCTGTCTTGCCATGGCTCTACTGGCTAATTGACTCGTATTTCCTGAAGCCGGGCAATGCACGCAAGCAGCTTCAGTCGAAATATGTCCTCCAGGTAGTCGCATATCATCTGGCAAGCACAATCGGATCGGTCATGCCGGACTCGGAGGAGCAGTATCCTGTTGGTGCACTGGCATTGGCCGCCGCAGCTGTAAGCCTTCAGACACACCGTCTTGCAGTTCCGCCAAGTCGAACAATGACTGTTTTGTGTATCACCAGGTCCAGCGTGCATTCGAGTGGTACCTACACGACCAGCCCAGGGGGATCAAACAGGGCCACTTCTCTACGGCCAATGTCGCTGGGCTTACGTCTTATTGGCGTAACAGCGCGGTTGCTGAGCTGTTGGACACGCCGCACCGCTTCGACCGTCTTCTCGAGAGCGCAACACTGTTGATTGATGCCGCTTCTGTAAGGACAAAGCCATGCCGTTCACAGATTGCTGCCGCGAGTATGTACACACGCGAACGCAGTAGTTCACCTGCACCTCCCATGTAATCAATGTTTCATAGCATGATGATGCACGTGCATCCGCGCCGTATTACTTGACATACGGATTCGACAGCTCTGCTCTCGCCGCCGTTAGTCTGCTGAGCGCTGGACAAGTCTGATTAGTCTGATGCTCTGAGGGCCTCCGGTAGCGAACTGCTTGCAGAATCTGGACCTCAGCAAACCCCATTCTGACGCCTGAGGGTCTGAAGGGTCTGAATAACTTCTGAACGAGTCTGACTAGGTCTGTAACATCTGCATCAGAGCATACAGAGATTTGCAGAAGTACTGATGTAGGAGCCTGGGAGCAGCGTAATATCGTGCTTCGGAGGCATCCGGACGATCCATAACAACGCAGTGACACAGTGCATTTGCTATGCAACACTGAAAAGCAGTGTGCGTTGTGTACGCCTGTCATGAGGCGTATTTGCTCCATTAAGGCAAGAACCCCGATTTTGAATGGTGGCGGTTATCACCCTGTCACTCGCTATTTCCAATGGTGCAAACACTGTGAAATCCCAAGGCATGTATACTACTAGGGTACCGTGAGGAATAGGGGTATTATTAGCTAGCAATTGTTCACAAGTGTTAATAACCGGTTGTTAACTGTGAGGAAGTCGAGAGGTCGCCAGAGGGTTGTTAACAATTGTGAACTATACAAAAGACTTCAAAATATGATAATAGACGCTGATTGCCCGTTCTGGAAGCCATACCAGACATTCGTCACGGCGTTGTGTTGAGAAAGGCAATTATTGGCAAATAGTGACTATTTTATTACTGGGGCCAGGATGCGCCCGGGTTCGGCCGACGCCAGCGAGCCTACCAACACACCAGCACCTGCCGCACAAACAAGCCCGCAAATATTCGCTGCTTACCCTCACTTGTTCAAGCTATGAACCCCCTGGCACCGACCCTCTCGACCTCGCAACGTCTTCGAGAGCTGCGTGATATACTCGAGAACCTCCCCGAGTCTCTTCCCGAGCCTGAAGAGTCTCGTTTCTGTGGCTTTGCCGGGTTTGTGCCCGACCCTGAGGTCGTTGAATGGGTCGGAACCGTTGACGGTGCCGTGAACCGAGCCCTTGAGGTCGCATTTGGTGCCGGAGCGCGTTCGCAGGGTGTTCTCGTCATCGGGGAGCGAGGGAGAGCAGTCTGTGGTCTAGTCGACGCCCTGCAAGTCTACCAAGCTGCCTGCATGAACCCGGAGTCCGACGCGATACTCCTCAAGTGGATTGAGGATATACGCATGGGGGCCGAGCAAGCTTACAAGCACGAAAACAAGGTTGTAAGTGCTCGTATACAGGAAAGATGGCCCGCAATGTACTGACTTTAAATATCCAAGTTCCCGCCGCTGTCCAATCTCACTGCCAGTGGGCCACCCGACAATACCACCTGCCAAGATGGGAGCAAGAAGTCAGCAGGATCAACGAGTTTGAAGAAGCGCAAAGCTGCTTCTCCTCTCGAAGAGGAAATCGCTGACGAGGTACGACACTTAAGTAATCTTTGAATAAAGTAATCAGATTGCTCACCATATTCTGTGTGAAAGGACCAGCCAAGTAGGGTAGCAGGCATCCGCTTTTCGGACCTCATCGACATCCCATGGCCCGCACAGGACGCAGTCGCTGCAGGTCGTCCTGTGAACGACTCGATCAGAGCGTTCGCAGTCAAGTGCAAACACAGCGAGTCCGGGAAGTCATATTGGCGCTGCACCGGTCCCGGTTGTACCTACATTCGTGCTGGACCGCCGCAGCTACCTCGTGTCCTGAAGCATGCTATGGTTTGTCGGGCTCTGGGGGTAGATGGAAGGCGGGAGGCGAACAGCAAAGCAGCGAAGGTGTCCCTTGGTGCATCACAGGGGGTGGTGGCTAAACCTGGTGTCGACATGCCCACGAGCCTCTCGATAGCGGCGGCAGTCGAGAGTGGAGGCTCCGCAACCTTACTTCCCGCTATCAGCAGTGTCGGGAGCACGCCGAGTGAGCCTGTGAAGACTGTCGAAGAGATCGCTGTCACCGTCGGCCGAAAGGAGCTGAAAACAAAGGTCAATTATCAAATCGTGAAGCTAATCTGTGTTCGAGGTCTCGTTCCTACCGTCCTTGACACGCAAGAGTGGAAGAAGTTCTGTGCGGTCATTAACCCCAAATATAAACCGACATCCTCCTCCACCTTTGTCGACCGTTACATCCCTGCCGAAGCCGCACAGGTCCGAGTCCTCCAGCTCAACGCATTGCAGCAACTCTTTCATCTTACCTTGACATTCGACGGCGCCACTACACTCAAGCCGCAGTCTGTCTACACCATCCATATCACCACACAAGACCGTCGGGTGTACTTCATGGACGGTGCAGAGATGTCGAAGGATAGTCATACTGCAGAGAAGGTGATGGAGATTATTCTCGAGGTTAGTGCTGCACGAATCGGTGAGACGGGGGTAACAGCATAACTGATTGGCGCTTTTCCCAATGTGGCAGGTCATGGAAGCCGTGGGCGTTGAACGGTTCTCAGGCGTCTGCTCCGATAGTGCAGGGAACACTCGCAAAGCTCGTGCGCTACTGGCTAAGGCGATACCAACACTGCTTGACCTGCCGGACTGCTGCCATCATCTACAGAACACGTCAAAGGACATCACAAAGCTTACCGACTTCAAAGGGGTGCGTTTTCTATCGTCGCAGTCACATGTACTGGCTGATCAGACTCACAACACCGTGCCCTTATACTAGTTCATCTCAAATTTGCGTAAGATCGTGCAATACTTCCGCCGGTCGACGAAAGCTTCGTCTGAGCTGACCTCGATTCGAATCGAAGATGGTGTCACGCGTGGTTTGCAAAGCATGGGCAAGACACGGTTTGCGACCGTCTACTGGAGTGCTGTAAGAATGACGGGGTAGGTGCCTTACTGGGCTCCTATCCCTTGGGTACTCTGGTCCGGGCTCGTATTTGGGCTCGGCGTACTCGTAGGGATGGTGGAGGGTAGTAAGGACTTACCCTCCACCAGGCGCCCGAGTTCCGAATACTCGGGACACCGTACGCGGTGGCATTACATACATGCGGCTATCCGCGCGCTAATATGCGCGCGTGTACGTATGGTCCGATTCCGTATATTTTAGTTGTGCGTTTCGCACAACTAAAGGATCCTGTAGGAGCGCAGGATACGCGCTCCTTACACTCTCCCCCACTAGACCTGATCCCAGGTCTACAGCTGTATAGTAAAGAATATAAATAGTATATATTTTTTGAGGGCCACAAATAGCAGTGGCCATTACGCCTATGATACACAGAAGTCGTCGTGGCGTCCGACGGTTCATGGTAGGGGTCACCGATAGGTGACCCTGCGTCTGGGTGTACGAACCGTGCTCGACGAGGCTGACGGTAAGAGGCGGCGTGCCCGATAATATACTCGTCCACCAATTTCGGTGGGGTTATGATTGTTGATTAGCCAAT
The DNA here is from genome assembly GCA_022264855.1 of Lenzites betulinus. NCBI lineage: Eukaryota > Fungi > Basidiomycota > Agaricomycetes > Polyporales > Polyporaceae > Lenzites > Lenzites betulinus. Next base: position 6,251 of record JABYQU010000102.1, read on the forward strand.
AGTAGTCGACGCAGGTGGGGCAGGCACCTGCGCGGTGATAGTATCATGGGCGGTGAACCACATAGGTTCACGACGCCATGGACGTAGCATCGTCGTAAGGAGGGGGAGCATCGCCTCCCGGCTCTCCTTGAGTCTCTTGACGAGCCCCTGCGTCACCCATTTCGGTGACCGGGGCCGTGGTGGTGGGCGCAGCCTCGCCCTCCTCGACCTCCATGTTGTCGTTCGACGCGTGAGCTGGAGGGGGAGGAGCGGGGTTAGCGGCCGGAGCCTCATTGGTAGCGGTCGACGTGGGTGTCGCCGCTATGTTTAGGGATTGGGGAGGGGGTACATTGACCACCTCCGATACAGAGTGTATGCCGGGGAGAGCCGTGATAGGTTCCCCGGGAGTGATTCCTTCGCGAGCGGCGCGGGATCGCGCAGCCGCGTCGCGGTGCTCGTCTGCCCACTCGATGGTGACGCCTAGTCGGGCGTACCAGAGTGCGACGTGAAACAGGGACAGCGCGTCCTCTGCGAAGCTGCCGGGATATGCCTGCGTGGTGCTCTCGGGGCTGACAGGGTACTGTCCCGTCAGAATGATGTGACGGTACAGGCCCGGCACTGAGAACAATACGTTCGTCAGCGAGAGCCACCGTCCGCGTTCAGACGGGGTTACACGGCGCGTCAAAGCGCGGCGACCCATCTGGTGGAACTCGACGTGGACCAGTTGCGGCCGACCGTCGGGGGCGACCGTCATCCACGACGGACGAGACGACGGGTAGTTCTTCATCCACTCGCGAAGCTCCTTCGCGGTGGAGTCCAGCCGTGGCTGCGCGAGCTTCACGTGCGGCTGCTGCTTGGAGCGATACGGCCGTCCTGCAATCGGGCGGTCGTTGCGGGTGGTGGGCATCGGCAGATGCGCCGTGCTTGTAGGGATTAACCCCGGCGGCGTATATGCAGCCGGGTGGGGCTGGTCTACGGTGGGACCTGTCCGATTGGATGGGCCACCCGAGGGACCAGCTCGGTCGAGGTTCCGCCAGCTGCTCACCAAGACTTGTAATCCCCGCACGCTGGTCAGTGCGGGGTTGGCGTTGACCTGCGCCAGCAGATGTTGTATGCGATGCCGCGCCTGACCCATGTCAGTGTGCGAGGCATCCAAGATTTGCCGGGCCTCCTCTTGAGTCATTGGCACGAAGTCGTACCAATGGTTGGTGAGCTTGGGGTCCGAGTTCGCCGGTGCGGCTAACTCGTCGTGGGGCCAGTTGGGGATGAGCGACTGATGAGAGGCGGCAGTCGTGCCTGTCCACGTCATCATGCCCGGGCGCGGAGGAGCTGGTACTCCTCGACGCGCGTTCCGCATCACTTGCCGACTCGAAATACGCCGCGCCCGTTTGGCGTCGAACGTAGCCTCGTCTTCCGACGAGAAGTCGTAGTCGACCATGGGGTGCGGGGCCGGCTCTTCCCGCGGCGGCTCGATTCTTTGGGTCTCGGGCGACGTCTGCGTCGGCCGAGTCGTGGTAGACGATCCTTGTCGGAACATGTCAAATCCACGAACGTCCCCTGCTGATATTGGCGGGGGAAAGCGGGACGACATGTCCTCGCGCCTATCCCCGCGCCGCACCGTCCTGTCCTCGTTGGGACGGCTGTAAGGTTGGTAACGAGCAGTTTCTGCTCGAGACTCCTGTTGTTTCTTCATATCCTCCAGCTGCTGCTGGAGTCGATCCTTCTCGTCTTGCAGATCGTCGTACCGCTCGCGCTCGTCGTTGCGCTCGCGACGGTACCGCTCCATCGTCTCACGACGCTCATCTGCGAGCTGCCGTGCCTCCTTCAACTGCTCTTGCAGTTCAGCTATACGCCGCTCGTTCTCCGCGGCGTCCCCTCCCTCCTTGGAGCGACTATGCTCCTCGAAGTACTGCCAGAACCGGGCTTGAAGCTGAGCTTGCACGCTCATTTGAGCTTCGCGCAGCGATGGCTCCGACTGCGCGCCCCGAAGATGGCGGATGAACTCGGCGCAGATCACGCAGCCCGTCGTATGCGCGACGAGGAGCGGATGCTCTGCTACCGGTCCCCAGGCCAGGTTCATGCTCAGTGGCATGATGGGCGGCATCCCTGGCATTACGCCCATGGGAGCGACCTGATTTTGGGGCGGAGCAAACGCTGAGACCGACGCCCCATGTGCTTGAGGGTACGCGGGCGGGTACGCGTAGCCGTATCCCGGCTGCGGATATTGATTCGTAGGCGGTGTCTGCGTTGGGGCACCGCCGTACTGGTACTGGGCCGGATACGGCGCAGGATACCCAGCTACTTGCTGATGCACGGCTGGGGCGGCAGGATCCTGTAGGAGCGCAGGATACGCGCTCCTTACAAGTGCGGAGTCCCTGCGGGTGTGCCTTCCCTCCATTCGACAACTGATCAGCTCGGGCAAGTTGACGCTTACCCGCAAGGTGAGCTACTCGACTCCTCTTACTCCATAGTAGGATCAGTGCTAATATAATGAATCTAGACTGCCAAGTTCGATATCGCGCTCTTGCAGGACGGGAACATGACCTCCATGAAGTTCGAGCAGGCACTTACACAATACACATCTATCGTAGCGCCAATTGCACGTGCTATCAAGAGCCTTGAGGCGACAGATGCTACTGCGGCAGATGTTTTTGTCTTCTGGCTCGGGATTGCATCGACCCTTCGCGACCTTTTTGCACGCCCTGAAGAAGAGACTGGTATCTCATCCGACCTCGCACAGAAGATCACGGGAATCGTCAACAAGTGGTACAAGGAAATAATCGACCAAGCGCCGACTGACGTATACTTCACAGCATTCTTCCTGCATCCCAGTGCGTCTTTGTTATTCATAATTAGTACTCTTGTTGCCATTACTCTATGCTGACTGAATGCACTTTACTAACAGAGTATGCACGTGCTGACGTCCTTGCGAAGCCCACTTCCCTTTCAAACGCTATCTTTGTACCACCGGCACGGTCTCGTGATGGCCAGCCTGCTGACAACGCAGAAGAAGACGACTCGTTGAAGGCACCCATACCGCGTGCCTACCGGCGGGTCAAGGAGTTCCTCAAGACGATGCTGCAAGCCGAGATCAAACTCAAAGTGCAGCCGCTTGTTCAGCAGCTCGATGAGGCGACTCTCGCGGATGAACTCCGCCATCAGCTCTTGGCCTATGCATGTGGTGAATACCCTTTCACTGCCCCGGTTGTAGAATCTGCCAAGGAGGGTCATCCAGTCCTTCGATGGTGGATGAGCCTTCAAGATCACCAGCATGCACGTGTGCTATCGGTGCGTCATTTATCTATTCCATGCTACTTGATTAGGTCAACTTTAATATGTCACAGATGCTTGCTATCAAACTGTATTCGATTGCTATCAATTCCATGGCAGAAGAACGTACGGTGTCCAACTTCACATGGTTTAACTCCAAACTTCGAAACAGACAGGAGGTCAAGACCCTTGTCGACATGATTCAAGTTCGGCAGTGGAGCCTACTCCAGGTAAGTGGGAGTGCCGTGCTCGTGCTAGTTCTGTCTTATTTATAACCACATCGCTCTAGGATTATCCCGAGAGACCGCCTCGTACACATCCAACAGTGCGCTGGGCCGACATCGACAAGGCCATATTCTCCGCACGTGATGCAGACAGCGCGACCGAAACCAGCAACGAGGACTTCTTTGAAGAATGGCCCTCGGATGAGGCTGATTCGCCGCAGGATCGCGCTCGCACTCAGCTGTCTGAGGCCGCGCTTGCGGCTGACGACTTCGAGGTTGATGCACTCGCTGACCTGTTTTCGTCCACGCTCCGTGGGATGTTGAGTGACCCGTCCGAGGAGCTCACCCAATCGGATGATGAGGGCAGCGGGGAGGGTCCTGACCAAGCCGTAGTGGAGGCGTCCGGTGTTCCGATGGAGCGCAAGGCGAACTGGAACTGGTGATCACATATATTCTTTGCTTACAGTTATTAACATGTCATCAATTGTTATCAATCATTTCTAACGTGTTAATAACACCGGTGTTAATAACTGTTAAGAACCGTGGTGAGAAACGCCCCTCGGAGGGGCCCGAGTTATTAACTGTGTGTTAATGACCCGATGAATTCTTCACGGTACCCTATATACTACTGCCAGAGAGGATCAGTAGGATGTGCTAGTAGCTTGCGAAGTAGAGTTGCAGTACAAAAAGTTGAACGTACTTATCTTATGATAGGATCTGTCTAGCAGTGAACTAGAAAGTGCATCTGAGCGTTGCCTCGCCGGGATGATACGCGAACATGAGTACACAACGAGTCAAGACTTGTCTTGACGTCACGAAGATGGATAACAAGACTTCGGTCTTATTGACAGAATAATAACTCGAAGAGGACCTTTCTATGACACAGGAGTGGATGCAGGACACGGAACACATATACAACACAGAAACTCTACAGGTGGACGCGCACTTCGATGATACATACAACACGACCTACGAAAACACGTCAGCCTTGCTAAAGTCATTCAAGTAAGGAGAATAACCCACTTCACGTATACTGGACCAATGGAAACACAGAACGGTCAACGCCCGGCGATGAACGGCGTAACGTGTACAGCACACAGCCAGAGCTATTTCGCGAACCACATTGTCAGTCCCAAATGCAACAACGGGAGAATGACCCAGTACGCACGTTATACAGACGATAAGACTTCCGGTCCGCCGCGGCGTTGTCATACAGCACAAACCGGGCTCCCCCCAAGGCGCCCATCGCGGAAAGCACTGCGCCATGCACGACCGGGGCGTGCCAGTACGCCACCAGGAACGCGGACCACATAGCGAGGAGAACGGGCATCGCCCAGCGACTGCTTCGCGGGAACACAATCGGGAGCGTCTTCCGCCCGGTGAGCCGATCGCCCTCCGTGTCCTGGAAGTCCTGCGCCTGGATCGTCGACACGATCACGAGTGCGTTCAGCACCTGCGCAGCCACCGCCATCGCCTTGTGCTCGCCGCCGGCTGCAAGATAGGTGGCGCGTTAGTCAGACGTGTTCGGGAGGTCGAAGGATGTTTGCGAACGTACCGTATGCAACGTACGTCGCCCCGGCGTTGAACGCGGCATAGCCCACGGCGTTGCACATGTTTCTGGGCAGCCATGCGGCGTCCATACCGAGCTCGTTGTGTGCAAGCGTCCCGAGCGCGAGCGCAACGCTAGGCGCAAGGACGCCGTAGTGGGCCGACACTGAGAGGCAAACCGCGAGCATGGCCCAGCGCAGGCTGCGGGCATTCGCGACGGTGATACGTCCGGACGGGATGGGGCGCCATGGCTTGTTCGAAGCGTCCTCCTCGGGGGACAAGCATTGGTTCGAGAGGCAGAATTGGAGGAGGTGGAGCCATATCCAGATGACCCGGGGGATGATTTGCGAGGTGGAGGACATGGGGGCGGCGGCAGTCCCGAAAATGAGCTAGTGTACGGTGAGCAGCTGGTAATGCCTCGTGCATGAGGAGTGGGACTCACAGTGGGGAAAAAGACAGTCTTGAGGTCAGAGAACGTGAAGAGCCACAGCGTGTATGCGAAGCTGCAGATCTGCCTCCATAGCCGCGATAAGCCAAGGTCAAGGCGCACAGAGTTGACCGTGAAAGGAGAGGATACGACGGTGGAGTGGAAGATGGTGACGGAGCCGAGCATGATTCCGTCAATTGAGGAGGGAGGGGCGGGGCGGGGCGGGGTGGAACTGGGTCAGAGTCCTAGGCCTGACTCGCAGGAGGTTGCATTGAGATATATCTTGCCCGGAAGTTTAATCCTGGAATACGGGTGCGCGAAGGATCACAAAGCCGTGAGTTTTCGGCTGGGAAAACACCTGCCGACAAAAAGTCGATTGCGCTGCATCAGTCTACATGTGCGATGGATAGGCCGGCGAGAGCGGGTGGGATCAGCTGTGGCTGCATGACGCATGGTCATGAACGCTTTCTGGGCACTGGCAGTGTAGGTGGATGAGTTGGTACCTATCTCCCAGTGGGCAGAATCTCTCGGCGCCTCGGTGAGGACGGCGACCTACCTTGAGCAATGCATGATCCTAATGATTGGCCGACCTCCTTCTTGGAAGTATGATGATCTTCGCCGGCGCATCTGTGATCATCTAGTCTCCTTCGCCGCCGCGCGATCGTTCGCCCTCAAGACATAACGCCCGATGCAGCCTTCTGGGCTGGCAGCAATTTTATCCTGCGATTATCGTTCCAACCATCAGCATTTTCTTACGACGCCAAGTGAGTTATACGTTACACATCTCGTCAACGCTCACAAGCGTGTATATCCGGCTGCGGAACGCTGTCCGACTCTTCGAAAGGCACGGTATGCTGTACACGCGCAGACATTACGACCGAGGATATTACGAGCGAGAAGGAAATGAGATGCGCCCGCAAGAAGGACGTTAGCCGTACCGACGGAGGTTGATGAGTCCGGAGCAACGATTGCTTCTATCGGCAGAGTAGATAGAGAAGTACACCCACGGCACCACAACAAGCGCAAACGCCCGCGGCCCGACGGTGATCAGAGCCCTAAGTCAACGCAGTCAATATAGTCGTCGTAGTCTGGCCACCACGCAGTCCGCTGCGCCGTTTGGACGTTTGGAGGGACGACGACGACGCCCGGCTTCCACCATCGGATGTCTAATCCTTACCCATCCGCTGCGGAATGGGGTCCGCCGGGCACGCCCCCGCCGCCCGGCGTGCATCTTCACGCAAATCGTATACGTACGTGACTTCTAATCTTGATAGCCCGGCGCGCGCGGCGCTCTGTTGGAGTGTCTCGGATTCGTTGTTCTGTGATACTCTGCAAAGATGGTGGGGAGAGCAAGGAATCAGACCGTACCATCAATTTCTGGTGTTCCTCGCTGCCTTAGCTCCTGCTAATGTTGATAGGAGGCCTCTCCCAGCGCGATCCTGCTCGATATCCGGTCAAGAACGAATACAGGAGCATGCGAGCGTCCTATAGACGGCGCGGGGACCGAACGTCTGCATGCTCAGGCAGAGATACCAGAAGGAAATTGACTGTCGATAGATCAAGAAGTGATTCACGACGTATTCCGCCGACATCTCGGAAAACGGCACCCCGGTGCCCTGCCACCGCGCTCGTGCTCCCAAGGCCGTGCCACACATGACGACACGACAAAGATGGGCCATTGTCCCAAGTGCGACGACGCCTCCGACTACGGAGGATCATCGTCGCACGCTTCGTCGGCCTGCTGCTCCCCACAAAACAGCGCTCGAAGAACACCCACCATCTCGGAGGCGCCGCAGAACACGCAGACTCCACTTCGGCCGGACGAATGCTTGATGCCTTTGATAACCAGGGCCATAACGATGCGGGGGAGCGGAGGATGTATACGACCGCGGCGCGAATGGATCCGAAAGCGCATGCATCGGAAGGGCGGAACGTACGCAACCATGAAAGGGATCTCAGAGTCCGGGCCAGCCATCTGACCAAGGCACCGTCGAGTAGTGATGCAGGAATGAATACTGTACATGTACGAGCCGTCAGAAGAGTCCAACGCGAGCTCGAGAGGGGTCTGATACAACTGAGAGGTAAGGCGCCGACCGAAGTATCGGCCATACTAGCGTCCGTGGTACAAGACAGGGTTGCAGAGGCAGGGTAGAAGGGAGTGGGGAGTATACGGCGTACGTGTGAGTGTGAAGGCATGTATAGAGGGCACAGCAAGTGAGGTCGCTTGAGCGGGGCGGGCAGAGAACGGAGAGAATTTACGGTCGCGGCGGCCTGCAATTTGACAAGATGGCCGACTACCGCATGTATACGATACGGTACTTCGAATTTGACCACGCGGGGGCTCCTGTACCTGTCGTATGGGACACGGCTGCAGACAAGGCTACCCAGAGATTGAAAAGAAGCCGAGCTGCACTGTCGGATCCCGCCCGCGCCCGCGCCCACGGCCTCTTCCACGCACCCCGGAACTTGTACCTGGGTGTGCTCCGAACCCTCCGCTACCACCGCCGATGTAGGCCTTGGGCTTGCTCTGATACGCCCGTGGGAGTGGACCGGGCGCGGGAAGCCATCCATGTCAATGTCCATCCTAGGCACGGCTGGGGGAGCTCCGGAGGCTATGGGGTATCGCGAGGGAGGGACATGGGTATAATTATGGGTATGTGTAGATGGTGGAGAGGCGGGTGTGAAGCGTGATCCTGGCGTTGGGGATGGAGAAGCGGTATGTGTGCGTGCGCCAGGGACGAATGCCGAAGCAGATGGGGACAGAGAGCGGGCTGCTCAAACCGCGGGCGGTTGCGGCGGGAATAGCGATTCGCGCGGTTTGGGATTTGAACAGCACCATCCGGACCGATGACATCGGCAGCCCGAGGTGGGCGGGGAGGGGTAGGGGTCCAGGATCGTAATAGGGATTGTATGGGTGCCATACGACGCCCGAGGACGGTTGGTACAGCATGCCATTTATGGTATCAAAGGAATACCATAATGGTTGTGGGATTGGCGACATGGTAGCCGCCATAGCCGCCAGGCGCATGTACAGCGTCAAACCCGCGTGGCCGTCATTTGCAGCATCTGAACGAGCCACGCGCAACTCATTAACGCAAGGGGCTTGCAGAAAACGTGGGAAATCACTCACAGTCCTGCTGTCGTGCGTCCAGTGGTAGTTCCCAGTTACTCGTCTGTACCTCCCTTTCTGCAGCGTCAACTCTTCGTAAGTTTCGCAAAGACGCGCCAATCCGATGGGGGTTGCGTATTCCCCTTCCATCGGGCGTTGTCGACCGTGCGCGCAAGTAGGGAAAGATCGACGCAGTTTCGCGTATCCACGCCGTAGTCCGAATACAACTTCTTGCAATCCTCTGCGACGGCACGTGTGAGCGCGGGCTATGACGCCATGAGAATGTGCTCACCCTGTATCCCTACACCAGCCTTCACCACTGTCTCATCAGCAAGCAGCTCGCGTAGTCTCTCGGGGAATGCTGTGAGATGAACGGTGAAAGGCGGGTCATCGTAGGCGATACGTGTGCTTACTATTCATATGGAATATGTGGATGAGCAAAAATGAGGTCCGGGCTGGCCAGTTGCACGAGCGCGACAGGGTTTCTGGTTCTGCCTTTGACGAAGTTGGGCTTCCACTCGAGATCAAACCCCAGGCACTTGGAGTTCAGCTGCAAGATCGCAGGTTCGTGGCCTCCTCGTTCTGCAGATAGACGACACGTGCTGTGGGAGACTTCGTGGACCAGGAGTAAGTATCGTACACGCGGGGAGGGGGTGCGGGTGCGGGGGTCGACTCTTGCTCGTTTGACTGGCTTCCCGAGGCGAGAGAGGCCGCAGAGTCGTCCATGGCGGTCGAAGATTCGGGGAGATAGACATTTGAGGACAAGGTTTATGCGTTTATATGAGGGCGAGCATGCAGCGAATAGCCGGTCGGAAACGAAACGAAACAAGGTATCCAATGGAGACTGCGACTGGTTGTTCGCGCGGGGTTCGGGCTGAGGAGCGTTGTCTACGACGACAGAGACGAGGAGATGAATGGTGAGAGTGAGAGAGACGGGCGATAAGTATGGAACTGCCGCAGCACTTGGCGGTTGTACTAAACTCAACTGTGGCTGAAGAAGACTCATAGCCTCCCACTGAGCCTATATCAGCGTCTAAATACGGCGTGGCTATCACTGTTCGGCGTGCCTTGCTCTATTACGAGGTCAGCTCAGTGGTCTCCGGGGATGTACACTTACATGAGGTCTAGATACAAAAGCATCACTCACTTAGATATATGTGTCCAGCCTGCATTACGACGCGAGACTTTCGCAAGAGGTCAGCTCCTCCTCCGATTTGGAATTAGACGCTTTAACTACAGACTGAGTAACATAGCTAACTTGAAAGTTCACGGCAATAGATATAATTGCAATGCTCTTCAAGCTCATAATTAACCATCATGTTTCTCAAGAACACCGGCAGTACAGGAGGTCTAGATGTTCTCGGCCGCACCTGACGGGGAACGGCGAACGCGGTAGAACCGCGACGCGTATACACGGGCGCTTAAAGGTCACGTTAATCGGAAAATGCCGAAACCCTACAGACGCAGTATGCAAGCATAAGGACGCGTATTCACCTTGCCTTTCGACCACGACCACATACGCAGTCATGGTGAGTGACATGCGCGGAATCATCAGCGGATGCTAACATGCCTATCCAGCTGATCAGAGTGAGGCACAAGGAGGGGAACTTCCGCTTCGAGTTCCAGCCAACGTCGGACATCTCAGATCTTCTCGCCAAGGTATATACAGATGAATCAACGTTGCATATGCCATTCACACGCTGTGTTAGATCCTGGAAACTGCATCGGATGCAGATCCCTCAACAGTCACCATTTCTAACCAACCGCGGGGCAACGAAGTGCTCGTGTCGACGCTCAAAGGGAAGACACTACAATCTCTGGGTTTGAAGTGCGTATATTCGTCTGTGCAGTCTTGGGGATGCTAACCACCATGCATGAAATAGACATGGCGACCTGCTCTTTGTGAGCTACAAAGAGCAGCCTGTATCGGAAGCACCGGCGCGACCACTAGCACCAATGCGCCTGCTTCGGACGGACAAGATACGTCCAAGCGTACATGGGAGGTCGCAGAGGAGGACACGGTCGACAAGTACTGGCGTGCACAAGAGGGCAAGATCCCTCGGGGCCGCGATTCTCGTTTCTGCAAGCACGGCGCGAACGCCATGTGTGATTACTGCATGCCTCTAGAGCCGTACGACGCCGCCTACCACAAGGAACACAACATCAAGCACTTATCATACACGCATACCTCCAGAAAATCACACCAAAAGCATCTCCTCCGCCTCTGTCACCTCCATCCTGCCCCCGCTCAACCCGCCCTCGTACAAAGTCAAGGATCCCTGTCCTACAGGCGGCATCAACCCTGGCCCGCAGGTATATGCACAGCGTGCCAGCCTTCTG
>JABYQU010000103.1:0-12520 GCA_022264855.1 Lenzites betulinus
ACACGGTGAAGGCGCACTGGAAGGCGGAGGTGGAGAAGTTGCGTGAGCAGGGGGTGCACGGGGATACGCGGGAGGTGGACGCTCTGCGGGGTGCGGGGGTGAAGTGGGACCTGCTGAACGCGTTGTGGGCGGAGGGGCCGTACGAGCGGTTCCCTCTGCCTACGCAGACGTTCATCAAGGACATGATCGCCGCGTTTGCGGTGGTCACTGACGCGGTACGGTTTGTGAGTACTATTTCATGCTTCTTTGGATGGGATGGGTCGGTGAGGGTGTCTCTCCATCGGCACTGCCGATGGTGGGACACCCCGGCGACTGCATATCATAGTGTCTCTCCATCGGCACTGCCGATGGTGGGACACGCTGGTGGCTCCATATCATAGTGTCCCACCAACGGCACTGCCGTTGGCGGGACACCCCACTGGTGTTGATGATGGTGTCTCTCCAACGGCACTGCCGTTGGTGGGACACTCCGACCAGTGTATAGAAGGTGTCTCTCCATCGGCAGTGCCGTTGGTGGGACACCCCCACAGCTGCATAAACATGCCATGTATGCTGTGAGTATCACGTGCTAACACATTGTTGTTTGTAGATGGTGCGCATTGTGGACCCGCTCTGCGATGCGCGCCGCTTCATCACGCATCTCGGCATCCTCGACCACTCGACTGCCTCCTCCTCATGCTCAAGACAAGTCCATCTGCAGCGCGTCGAGGATGTCGCTGTACGAGGTAAGTCGTGGCTGGGCAGTGTGGAACACGGACTAACCATGACGACACGGTGCAGCTCCCCCAGTTCATCTTCTTCGTGATGGCGGAGCTGCAGGACGTGCAGGGGCATCTTGCGCGGGCGTCGTTCAACTGGCGGGACCGGAATGTGTTCGGGTTCTCGACCGCGAAGTGGGCGACGATCAACGAGAAGCGGCGCAACCGCGAGGACTGGCTGAGCGAGGTCGACCCGTTCCTGGACGACTGGGACCAGCCGGCGGTCCGCGAGACGTCGCAGGACATGGACATCGAGAAGCTGACCGTGATGTTGACGCAGCACCACCGCTACGTCCGGGAGCGCGACGAGCCGATGGAGGACACGACGCCCAAGGGCAAGGGCAAGGGCAAGGCGAAGGCCACGGAGGCGCTGGAGGCGGTCAAGCTGGAGCCGGCGATGGCGAAGACCATGAAGTACCTGCTGTTGGTGATGCGGAACAGCGACGACTTCTTCAACGTCGGCCGGAGCACGGGGTACCGCAACAACCGCGCGCTGGCGATGCAGGTGCGCGCGATGTGGGACGTCATCCGCGACGTCCACGGGCCCATCTACGGCACGGACGCGGGCGAGGAGCTGCACAAGCAGATCCTGCAGTTCTTCACGACATACAGCTCGCTCTCGCCCACGCAGGTGTTCCCGAACGAGGACCTCGTCGCGCTCAAGCGGCGCACGATGTTCACCAACTGGGATCAAATGCACTTCGCCGAGTTCAAGCGCAACGGCGAGTGGCACGGGTACGACCTCTTCCGCGACATCGGCTCGAACGACACCTTCTTCGCGCAGCAAAGCCGCATCGTCAACTACACCAAGGACATCGAGGCCGTCGTGTCCAAGGTGATGTCCGTCTCCGTCGCTCAGCACGACCCCTTCGGCGCGGCCATCTCCGGCAACACGGACAAGGAGGGGCTCATGCTGGCCACCCCGGTCGCAGAGGCTCTCGATGTCCTCACCCAGGTACGCCCCCATCGCGCCGCGCTCTCTCATTCCCTCTTCGCGCACACGCTGACACTTGTCCTTGTCCCTCTCTTCTGCAGGCCCTCGTCCAGAACGCGTCGCGCCAGGAAGCGCGTCTGCTCGCCGCGAGCCCCCTCCCCGTCGTCCTCCGCCACAACCACCTCCAGAAGGACTTCACGCGGCCCTTCAAGGAGTCCATCGACGACCCCGACCACTACACGCACCTCACCGACTTCCGCGACAACGACGAGGTCAGGTACCAGAAGTATCTCAGCCTCGTCGTCGACAAGTTCGGGGAGGAGGGGTACAAGAACCCCCTCCAGTACGCGTACCCGCAGGACATCGCCGAGGACCTCGCTAGGGTTCTCGAGGAGGACGACGACGACGACACCTCCTCCCACCGACGGACGGCGACCCCCCCGCCCGAGCAACGGCCTCCGCACGACGATGAGGAGGACGAGGAGCCCGCTCCGTCGGCCCCCCGCCGCGGCATGCTCATGGATCTCTCCCAGCGCCCTCGCGCACCCCCGCCCGACACCGAGGACGTCGAGATGGAGCCTCCCTCGCAGCCCGCACCCTCGCAGCCCGCGCCCTCGCAGCCCGCCCTCGCAGCCCGCCCTCCCAGCCCCCGTACCCCCCGGCCCAGCGCCCCCCTGCCCGCTCGCCCTCCCCTCAACCTCCCAAATGGCGGGGCAGACGACGATTCCGCTCTCGTCGCAGGAGCTTCGCGATATCGAGGCATGGGCCCCGCAGAACGGCAGCGGCATCGGTGGTAAGTACACATCATTTTGGCACAGGACAGCTGTCTCTCCGCGGCACTGCCGTTCGAGAGACACCCAAGAAATGGCCCGCAGGCCTGTCTCTCCATCGGCAGCGCCGTTGGCGAGACACCCAAGAAATGGCCCGCAGGCCTGTCTCTCCATCGGCACTGCCGTTCGAGAGACAGGTCGATCGGGGCCCTCAGGCGTGTCTCTCTATCGGCACTGCCGTTAGCGGACACTCTCGTTTCCTACATCGTTACTCATTTCCTTCGCAGACACTCAGGCAATCGAGGACCCCATGAACATCGACGCCAACCCAGAGCTCCCCCCGACCACCCGCGTCCCAGAGACCATCGTCGAGGAGGACACCGCCCCCGACATGCAGGACATCCGTCCCTCCGTTGGCCCGTCCGCTACCCGCAGGAGCAAGCTGCCGGCACCCCCAAGCCTCCGCCAGCCCCTCGCAAACGTCCCCGCGCCAACACCGCCAGTACGTCCCTCTCCCTTCCCCTCCGCTCCCCCACCCACTCACCCACCCACTCACTCACCCACTCACTCACAGACTCCACAGCCTCCGCATCGCAGCGTTCGCCCCCCCACAAGCGCAACACGCCCGCTCCCCCCGCTCGCCACCAGCAGCAGCCCGTCGCCAGCTCCTCCCGCTCGACCCGCCAGCGCTCCGCAGCCGCAGCCGCGAGGCCCGACAAGGACGTCGACAAGGACAACGACCCCGCTCCCCGCACCCGCACCCCGCCCCTCCCGGTATCCCTCCCCCCGCACCCACGGACTACGATTAGGTAGCCGCACTTAGCATCCCCCCCGCGCATCGCGCCCCGCGCATCGCACTTCGCGTACAGTAGACTCACCGCATAGTCCCTCTACTCGTACTGTTACCCCCCGCCCCCCACATGTACTGCTTCTAGCCAGCCTAGAGTACATCGTTTACTTACCCTTCTCCTCGTCGGCTCCGGGCGCGCGGCCTCGGCCCCTCACTTACGTTCTCCTTGCCTTCCCATATCCTTGCATACCACCTCCCCCTTTAACAATATATCGTCAATCATCATCTGGCCACATTGCCTCCCACAGCGAGTGAATGTCAAACGTATTGATTAGGGTCCTAATTCCTAATTGCATTCCTAATCACACTCGGTCGCCTGCGCCCTCCGTCAGTCCCTCCGCCCCATCAACAAGCTGAGTGCATGCATCAACGCAGACTAACCACCACCCCCGCATATCGTGCTCCACCCTCCCTGCCTCTTTACTAACATCGTAAGCCATAGCTATCCCTAACCCTGCGCCCCCTCCTGTGCTTCCCCCTGCTCCGTCCCCACCCTCTCACCTATACCCACTCCCTCTCGCCTTTCTATGTTTATATCATATCATTCCTCATTTATCCCACTCTCCTTCCTTTCATCGTTCCTTCTTATCAAATATAATTTTCATCTCTCCCATCTCCGATGACCTTGTCCATACCTCTCCTCCCCGCACCTTATCCCTCCGCTCTGCACTTTGTATCCCCCTCCACTCTGGAGTTTCTTCCGCCTCCGGAGTTTGTGTTCCCCTCCCCTCCGGACTTCCCCTCCGGACTTCCGCTCCGGACTTCTCCGGACTTTGTATCCCTCCACATTCTGCATCCACTAAAACACTTCCCTCTATTACCTCCCTCTCACACCCTTTCTTCTCCGCTCTCTCCGTACGCATTATTCGTTTTCTCACCCCACCTCCGCCCACTATCCCCGCCCTCTTCCAACTCTAATACAGTCCACTTATTTCATCATCGTCCTCCCAATCCATCCACCCATCAAATCTCAGTAGCCAATCTCATCTCCATCCGCAATCTCAGATCGTAATCTCAATGTCTCATTTCAAATCCCAACACCTGATCGTCGTCACCACACAGCCTCCGGCCTTCTCCTCGCTTCCCATTTCAAATTCCCTTAAAAGTTTATTCCCTATCTGTCAGCCTCCGCACTTCCGCACTTCGCCCACCTCTCTCCCCGGCACTTCTCTGCTTCTCTCCCCCACACTTCTCTGCTTCTCTGCTTCTCTCCCTTGCTCCTGCGCTCCTTCTCTCCCTCCTTCAACCCCCCACACTCTCCTTCCATGTCTGTGTCTTCCATCGACGACGATCTCGACCTCCAAGATCTCCTCGACAACGCCCAGTCGCCCACCATCCTGGGTAAGTCTTTCCCCATTCCATCCCTCGCCCCTCCCCCCCTCTCGTTGCTTCCCCTTCCGATGGCACTCATGCCTTCCATAGCCACCCTCAGGGCTCCCATGCATTCTCAAATGACGACGATCCCATTCCTGCCACAAACGCCCCCTCCTTCGCCCTAGACCTCGCTGCCATCCCAGACACCCTCGACGCCGACGACGCTGGCAACCAAGACATCCTCGACCTCGCCATCCTCCAGGCAGCCCAGCCCAACCAACACTATATCGACACCTACCACGACGCGCCGGCCTACAATCTCCACCTCACCCACCTTCGACATCTCCATGACCGCGGTGACAAGCGCGCCGCCGCCGCCCTTTTGACCCGCAAGAATACCCTCATCCTCGACCCCGAGTTCGTTTACCCCCACCTGGACAACAATATCGCCTGGCAGGTGTATCAGGTACGCCCCTCCATTGCAGCTCCCCTCACTTGCCCCCTCAACTCCAGCCATCTCCCCTCGCTCACAGCACCGACTCGACTATTACTGTCGAGTCCCCAACGACATCGGCTTCAACGCCGTCCTTCCCAACATGCAAGACCCGACGTCCAACATCCAGTAGGCTGGACATTCAAGATGACGTTCAAGAAGCGTTACATCTCCTACCCCGGCGACATCAAGGTCCTCGCCTTCAACCCTCGAGGCGCGATGCTGTACATCGGTCAGTCCCACGACAACGAGTCTGTCTGGTGGACCCTCTTCCCCCGCCAAGCACTCGAGCCGTACCCATCAGTCGAGCTCATGACTGCTGACACCGGTCCGTCGACCATGGATCCCCTCCTCGCCCGCATCAACATCGCATGTCTGCTGTACATGATGCACAGATCAGGCTACACGAACTTCTACCTCCGCACCCGCTACCCCGACATCTCCTCCAATGCTGCGTTTACAGCGCATGTCGGCGATCTCCTGTAAGTCCCCCCTCTGTTTGTGCATGTCATTTCATTCAAACCACCGCCTGCTGCAGAGACATCGACCCCATGGAGTTCTCAACAGAGCAGCTTGGTGCGTTGCAGGAGACCATCGTGCGGCTGTACCCGTCCTGGTGGGCGAAGGCTCCGGCCTCTTACAAGCACCCGCTGCTTGAAGGCAGGGTCCCTGCGGCTGTCGTCCTCAAATACGGCCAGGACCGGCATGTGTGCAACCCCCCCACAGCGGCGAACGACGCAGAGCTCTGGCATCGCAGCTGCGATTTCTCCAAGCTCGCCCGCGTCGCCTTTGCGCTGGCGACCCACTACCGGTGAGCACGCCCCCATGGACGCTTCGCCTGCTCTGTCTGGTGTGCGCCGACTGACTGCTATCGCTGTAGGGTGTCCCCTGTCCAGTCCTGGAACCCCATCGACCCGCAGACCATCGTGAACGCCCACCCTGTGATCTACACCACCGCAGATCCAGAGACACGCGAGGTAGTGGAGGACCTTGCAACTACCCACTCCACGACGGAGACGAACGCGAAATACAAGTGTTCGGCCCCAGCGGCCGCCGCATACCCCGCCACAGCGTCACGTACTTCGACCCATACGAGCCCTGCGCTGTGCTCCAGAACCTCGGCGTGGTCTCGCAGCTGTTCGCCAGCCAGCCCACCCACAACAATATCTGGACATACGACGAGGACGGCGCCATTGTGCGAGACCGGGGCCCCGCCAACCAGGACGAAGGCGAGGTCGACGCTATGCTGGATGGGATCGACCCGCCATCCGTGCACCTCTATCCGATGGGCTTCACCCGTCATGGCCAGTGGCAGGCGAACGGCGTCATCGACCCCTTGCGCCGCCACATCTCCGCCATCTCGCGCTCTCTCAAGCAGCACGAGGGAGGGAGCGCCGCGGTCGAGGGCATCAAGAGTCAGTGCTACAATAATATAGCACACTATACGCGCCACTCCGCCCGCCACCACATCGCGCAGCGCGGCGTGCTCACTGGGACGACTGGAGGTGCCTGGGCCAAGACCAACAAGGCGCGTGCGACGGCGACGGCCCTCTTCGCGTCGTGTTCTCTCAGCAACCCTCACACCGATCTGTGTGGGCAGCTCGAGCGCGCCGACCAGACGTTCCTTCGATTCGAAAACGTCTACACTGTGCACCTGCAGCGTCTCGATCCTGACAACTGCACTGGGCGACAGCTGTACCTCAAGGTGATGATGCCTTTGTCCTCCGCCTGCGCACACCCGACCGTCCTCGACGCGATCAAGGCGACGAGCAAGGTCTTCAGGCCGGGCGTTTTCCCCGATCTCATGCTCTGGACGACGTATCCCCTGCGTGTGCTCCTCGAACAGTTCTGGAGCAAGGTGTCGCCCTCGCTGACCCCGGCGGTGACCACCACGCCCAATCCCGTCGACCTGGAGATGATCGCGATCCTCGAGCGGCTTATCAACTTTGCGCACACTGGCGCGATGAAGGTGCTCGCCACCGGCGTCATGGATAAGCTGTGGCCCAGCCGCGCGGTGGTCGACCACGGATTCCCGTGCTTCTCCCCTGCTCTGTTTCTCGGAGGCGACACCGGGTTGCTTCCTTCAGTCAGCCTGAACGACTGGCCACGGCATCTGATAACGGGCTATCCACTCGTGGCTCCAAGCGAGCACTCGAGATCACCTACGGCAGCGATGTCTTCACTGTAAGTAAACACCTCCAATCGCGCACGCCCTTCGACATGCACTCCTCCGTCTCCAGGTGGGTGTGTCCCGCCATCGGCACTGCCGATGGAGAGACAGCAGGAATGACCGTGGTAGGGTGTCTCTCCATCGGCAGTGCCGATGGCGGGACACATCCACCTGTACCATTGTTACTGTCTCTCCATCGGCATTGCCGATGGCGGGACACCCTACCACGGTCATTCATACTGTCTCTCCATCGGCACTGCCGATGGAGAGACACCTCTGTCAGCACCGTTCATACTGTCTCTCCATCGGCAATGCCGTTGGAGAGACACCCTCACCTGGCGTCATGTCTGTCCGCTTACACACCTGCACAGACATATCACACCTTGTTCCACATTCATTCAACAGTGTCGCGTGCACTCAACACAGGAAGAGCTCCCGAGGACATCGTGGCCTATCGCGTCAAGATCATGGCCACCATCGTAGCCGATACATTCATCGCGGACGTCATGACTGCTGTCAAGGTCGCAGTACTTGAGGAGACACAAGAGGCCTTTGACAATCCCACACACATCGATCGCGACTTTGCACTCGCACGCAGAGCATCGCTCAAGAAGTGGCTCAAGTACGAAGAGCCCCTCAACTACGGCCCCAACAGGATCCATTTCGCAGACCTCGTCCGCGCGGTCTCCGCTCAGCAAGAGGATATGGTGCACGGACTGCCCCCCTCCTCCACGCGCAGCTCTTCCCTCGAGGCCTTCGTAGACAAGATATACAAATGGGCGATATCCAGCACAGTCGGCGCCCGCGCCCCGTTGTACAAGCAGGGCTCCACAGGCGTCGTCCTGCGCTCCATCATCGAAGAAGCCAAGCGCGCCCTCAGGGCACACTCAGAGACAGAACGCGAGTCAGAGCTCAAGAAGGCAATGGTCAGAGCCTTCACCGCCAAGCAGGTCCACTACATGCCAGACGCTCTCCCAAACCCCGCGGGCCAGGGCTCCCCGTCCCATCAGCCGTCCATCCACGCATGGACAACCCTCGGGCCGCCCCACAGGCTCGCTCTCTCACCGCGGCCAACGCTCGCACACACTCCGAGCGCATCGCATTCGAGCTCCACGCCACTGCCCAGTCTCTGGAAGACAGCGACGTCCGCGGCGACTGGACCTTCCAGGAGATCTCCCTGCAGCACATCCACACCATCCTCAACCGTCGTGTCACCCCCGTCGACTGGTCGTATGGCACCGCCCTCCGCTCCGCCGTCGGCATCACCCGCTCAATCTACGCATGGGCCTCCCAGCGTTTCTCCGAAGACATGCAGGATTGGACTTGCTCCCTCGCTCTCTCCCTCGCTATCATCCTCACCAAGCTCCTCCCCAACATCTTCTATCCCCATCCCCCAAAGAGTAACATCCTCAGCGCCATCGCCTCCGCCCCGCTCTCCAAGCCAGCCGCTTGCATCGCCGCCGTCCGCCGCGTCCCTTTGGATCCACCTTCCTCATCAGTCAAGGGCCTCACCAACAAGCCCCTCTACGCCACTCAGGCTGCCATCTGGCTCCTCGCCTGGATAGACGAGAACTCTCCCCTCAGGACGGCCATCAAGGCAGGCAACGCCTCCACGCTCAAGGAGTTCAATTCCAAGCACTGTAAGTCCTCGCCTCGTCCCCCGCCCTCGTTAACACACACTCATCGCCCCCCTCCCCGCCTCTGTGCAGCCCACAAGGGCCTCAACCATATCAACCTCATCCGCTTGGGCATAGCTTATGGCAACGCAGGAAGACTCTTCAATTCCGCTCGCGTCAATGAAGACTACCGCGTTCGCTCCACCTCCGATCTCAAGAAGTGGGCATCTTCAGTCAGGTCTCACCTCACGTCCCTCCCAGAGGGGCCCTTCAACCTCGTGTCTGCCATCTTCGGTCTCGACGCAGCCCTCAAACTCAGGGACAAGGGCGAGTTTCCTGGCATGAATCCCGCCACCGTCGCCTCTCTTCAGACAGCCTCCGCCAAGCAACGCTCTATCGCATCTTCCTCCAAGAGGCCTCTCGACACCGACCTCGCTGACTCCGACACCCTCCCTCCTCGCCAGCGCCGTCGCAATCATTAGCTTAATCACTCCCTAGCTCCATTACTATTGACCGCGTTTATACTACCCTATCCTACACACATCTCGCGCTGTGCACATGTGTTATATCTCATTATAATCAATACTATTGCTACTATGGCGGTTATTCAATCTTCAGTCCATCGACTGTACACATCGTCGTCCTCACATGCCCATGCAGCTGCACAGCAACGCCACATCTACGGAGGTCCGATGTTCCAGTACATCGCTGCCCTGCGCCGCCGCATGTTTGGCTTCCCTCTGCGCTTTTCCCACCTCACATATTGATCACACTTTAAACATGGTGCATTGTCGCCCCCCCGCCGCCTACTCTGCCTCAGTGCTACCTTCTGGCGTCCACTCAGATGCTGAATCCTCCGAGTCTTCCATCTCCATCTCCGCCTCCTCCTCAGCCTCGATGTCCCCAGGCGCATCCTCCACCCCACGCAGTTCGTCTATGAGCGCGGCAAAGTGCTCGCCCAGGATCTCCTCCCTCTGCTCTCGCAGTTCGGCCATCTCCGACCGCATCTCCTTCATCTCCCTCCGCAGGGTTTGCACCTCCACCAGCAGCGCATACAGCAGCTCTGTGTTGCAGAGCCCTCCCTTTTGCGGCCACAGCGACGCCCCACGAGACATCTCCTGTCCGAAGTTTCGCTTCTTGGGCCTCGGCGTCCCGGGCGTCCCGGGCGTCCCTTCACGCGTCCCCGGCACGTGACCCTCGTGGCGCGCGTCCTGGACGCCTGCCCCGGAGCCGGAGGGAACAGGCGTCCCCGCGGCGCTCATGCCGCCGCCTTCCGCCCCGGGCCGCACTCCCACCTTCCGTCGCTTCTTCTCCGGTGGGCCGCCCTGGAACGCCGTGCATTGCGTCTTCTGGCGCCGGCACTCTGTGCAGGAACGCCTCCGGCCACCTTCAAAGTAGCAGGTGAGGCCTTGCCTCTCACACCGACTGCACGGCTGCCTAAAACCCGTGTCAGCTCTGAACTTACACCTCCGGGGCCCGGTGTCGGAACTCCGAACTCCGAACTCCGAATCCGCCATCGGAGCTCGGTCCCTGCACTTACTGGGGCACATACACCTCCCCCTCGTGATCCTCCTCCGCTGCCCTCTTCTTGCTCGCCTTTCCCTTCTCACTGCCAACCTCCATCCTCACTCCCTTGTCCTCCGACTTACGCTTCCCCTCCGCCTTCGTCTCCGCCCTCTTCCGATCCTCCTCCGCCTCCTTCGCCGCCGCCGCCCTCTCCTGCCGCTTCTTCTCCATTCGCGCCCGGAGCTCGTCCAGTTGCGCAGCCAGGCGCTCTTCTTCCTTGTCTGAGGCTGTCGGCATATCGGCGTCGGGTGGTGGGCACTTGAAGGTGATGCAAAGAAGGGTAACACATCTGCACAACCCTTTCCCATGCTTATAAGCTTCTCTTTCTGACTCCGACCAAACTCCGATCATATCAGCCCATAGGCACGTGGAAATAATGATGTGAGACCCAATTCTGTGATGTGCACTACGTCTATCCGAGTGTCTCCGATCTCCGGTCTCCGGCATCCGATCTCCGATCTCCGGCTCCGATCTCCGGTGTCTGGTCTCCGGTCTCCGATCTCCGATCTCCGGTCTCCGATCTCCGGTGTCTGGTCTCCGGTGTCTGGTCTCCGGTGTCTGGTCTCCGGTGTCTGGTCTCCGGTCTCCGGTCTCCGCTCTATGAGGTGATGCAAGCGCTGGAGCTCTTGGATCATCTCTTTCTCCTTCACACATCACATCTTAGACAAAGCTGGCCCTAGGAATGCCACCAAGCCATCTGGAAGGCGACCCTTAGAAAGCCACCAAGCCATCTCTTAGTGAGAAGATGGGTTTTATTTGTCATGTACATCATCACATTTTATATGAAGCTGTCCATAAGGATAGTAGCAAGCCATTTGGAAGCCACAAGGCTCTTGGTTTGCTGTCGACAGTGTTGTCGTTGTACCTCGGCAATACAGCATCCATTATACAAGAGGACCCTGACCGGTTTACTCAAGAGCTTTCAAGGTACCTGGATAGTGACGTGCCAGTGGAGGAAGGACCTGGTCTAGGCAAAGCCTCGCACTTAGAGGCTTAGGGTCGCTCATCCGGCATGTTCTAATATGCATCAACCTCATACTATGGTTGTGAGGAGCTGTCGAAGAGACTTCGCGAGACCCATGGCATCAACGCCAAACACTTCCATGCGTCTATAGCTGCTCAACACCGCACTACCGGCATCTGGGGCAGTACTAGTTGACCTGCCTGGTACTGGTGATAGCAATGCAGGGCTATCAACACCGCACTACCGGCATCCGGGGCAGTACTAGTTGACCTGCTCAACCTTATACAATGGTTGTGAGGAGCTGTCGAAGAGACTTCGCGAGACCCATGGGATCAACGCCAAACACTTCCATGCGTCTATAGTTGCTCAACACCGCACTACCGGCATCTAGGGCAGTACTAGTTGACCTGCCTGGTACTGGTGATAGCAACGCCGGGCTAGAGGGTGTGACAGGCCTTCAAGACCCAGATCATGATGGGTATGTGCTCTGATGAGTACAAAGCCGACCCTAAAGGTTAGATCAAGCCATCTTGAAGCCGACCCTAAAGATACCACCAGGCCAATTCGAAGCCCACCCTGGGAATGCCACCAGGCCATCTGTTAATGATATGTCACGACCCCAACCACCGTGACGGATGTGACCACCCCAACCACCGTGACGGACGTGACCACCCCAACCACCGTGACGGACGTGACCACCCTAACTATCGTTACCACTGTCACAATCCTAACCAATGTCACAAACGCAACGACCCCAACCACCGTCACAAACGTGACGACCCCAACCACCGTCACAAACGTGAAGACCCCAACCACCGTCACGGACGTGAAGACCCCAACCACCGTCACGGACGTGACAACCCCAACTACCGTTATCAGTGCCACAACCCTAACCACTGTGAAACACGTGGGTTAGGGGTTAGGGTTAGGGTTAGGGTTAGGGTTAGGGTTAGGGTTAGGGTTAGGGTTAGGGTTAGGGTTAGGGTTAGGGTTAGGGTTAGGGTTAGGGTTAGGGTTAGGGTTAGGGTTAGGGTTAGGGTTAGGGTTAGGGTTAGGGTTAGGGTTAGGGTTAGTTAGGGTTAGGG
>JABYQU010000104.1:0-12265 GCA_022264855.1 Lenzites betulinus
GCACGAGCTGGATTCCGCACCCGCGCGCGGCGTCTGACCCCTCGGGTATGGCCGCTGGGCGACAGGACACGGGCGAGCACCGGTACCCGCCGTCGCCCCTCGCACCCAGCCCGGCCGCGACGACAGGGAACGGAACGCGTTCGCGGCGGCGCTCGTCGGCTTCGGAGGAAGATGCGGCCGCAATCATGCAGCAGGCGGCGACGTCGGCGGCGAAGGTGCTCAAGTCTGCCGTCCTCCACGACGCGCGCGGCATCCGCGGGGACGAAACCGGCGAGGTGGGCGGGGACGGGCTGGTGTGGAACGTGACGTCGTCGCACGAGGCGAAGCGTCTTGCGAGGGCATCTGGATGGCGTTCCGCGAGCCCGGGCGTGGATACCTGACAGCGACGGATTGCCTGCGTTCGGGGGAAGCTTGGAGGAGGCGAAGAAGGCTTGCGGGTTCGACAACGACAACAACGGCGATCTGTCGCGCGCGGAGATCAAGACGACGTTGCTGAAGGTGTACAAGGAGCGGCGGTTCTTGAGCCGTTCCATGCGGACGTGGGGGAGGCGCTGAAGACGCTGGACCAGATGTTGCTGGTTCTGGCATTCATTATCCTGTTCTTCATCTCGCTGAGCATCTTCGGGTCAACATCGAGAGCTCGCTCACGAGTTTGTACACGCTCGGTATCGGCGCGAGCTTCATCTTCAAGAACTCGGCGAGCAATGCGTTCGACGCGATCATGTTCCTGTTTGTCACTCCAGTGTGTATCTACTGCTGTGCCGCTATGGTTTTTATACTAACAGCGATATGCAGCCCCTTCGACACCGGAGACCGCTGTTTCATCGACGGTATGTGTCTTGCATGTTTACGCGCGAGACGCTTGACTGAGGCGTCGTACCAGATGAGAACCTCGTCGTCAAGAAATGGGGTTGTTCGCTACGATCTTCACGCGTTCGGACGGCACGGAGACATACTACTTCAACAGCCAGCTCTTCAACAAATTCATGTAAGCCGCCCATTCTGCATGCGTGTTCATGTGCTCATGGACTCGCCACCTACAGCACCAATGTCCGGCGGAGCGACGTACGTCTCGATGATACCACCTACACACCCTGAATCGCGCTAACCTCCCTTCCAACTCCCACAGAAAACCGCAGAAAACTTGACGATGCAGGTTGCATGGCAGACGCCGATCGAGAAGCTCGACCAGCTCGCAAAGTGCCTCTGCAAGTGGCTCGAGACGGAGGAGAACCGCTGGTTCCAGCCGAGCACGTCCGTCACGCTGCAGCACATCGACTACCAGCGCTATCTCGAAATCACGATCGGTATTCCGTACAACAGCAACTGGCAGTAAGTCCTAGCCTTTTTTGTAGCCTATCACACCGATGCTCACGCGACACGCAAACGCAGGGACTGGGGCCTGCGCATGCAGCGCAAGACCGCGTTCTACGCCGCGACGAACTACTATTGTCGCCAGCTCGGCATCGTCGCGTACAAGACGCCGCTGCCGCTTGCGTTCGCAGATCCGGACAGCGGCGAGGTGCTCATGCCGGACATGGACGCGACGCCCGCGAACGAGGAGGACGGCGAGTTCCCTCTCGAGAGCCCTGCTGTCCCTCGTGCAGGCGCTGGAATCCCGAGCGGGCCCGGAGAGAAGGCGGCAGAGAAGGCGGCGTGGCTGGGCTTCCGGCCGCCGCCCGAGGACGGGTTCCCGAGCGGGCTGAAGAGGCGCAAGCCGCGGAGCAAGAAGGCGATCATGCAGTCGTTCGGCATGGATTTCTGAGCCGCCTCGACGTGTGCTCAACGACTCGGCTGCTGCAGAGCGCTGTCGCCACGTGTGGATGGAGGCGAGTGTTTCCTGCCCGGGCACGAATCGCGGACTCTGCGTCGACGGGGGTGAGGAAGGCTGCATCCGACGGGGGTGAGAAAGGGTCGTCGGGGGAGAGAAAGGGTCGGATGGGGGTAGGGCAGCGTCAAAGGGGGAGGGGACATGGTGAGGGACTCAGAATGCACTTTGTACACTACGTAGTATCACACCAATACTATCGATTTACGGTCTACAGGTGTGGCAGGGAGCACAAGTCCCGCAGAGAGCTCGTGGCAAAGGAGCAAAAACGCGACCTTGCGCACTGCGAGTTTCACGGGCGCCTAATACGGCACAGCTCGAATCTCAAAGTCTTCCCGGCGCGCCTCTGCCGCTCTCCTCCGCACCACCAAGCACCCGCCCTGCGCCGCCGCCTCATGCACAACGACCGCCTTCTGCGCAGCGACACTGCGTGTTCCGCCTGCTCCGCGCGACCCGCACTGCCTCCGTGCAAGTCAGCCCGGAACCCCAGTCGCGGGCTCGCCGGCATGCACTCGAGACCGGGCCAAGACTCTGCGCCGCCAATGCTCGGAATCAGCATCGGATACGCAGTATAAGCAATTTGCATACTTACCAGCTGCTCGCCGCACCGCGAAAACCGCCAGTGCCCTCCGCAAGACACTTGCCGCTCTCGAATATATGGGCGCTTACTCAGAGCGGCCTCTGATCGCGTCTCTGCTCTGTTTCGCTACCTCTGCCCGTCAACTGGACTGTACCATGCCGGAAACAGCCGCAAGGTACGTACCGTACATGCTTTGACTGTTCCGACCTGCTTCAGTGCGTCCCAGCGCGACGGTCATATGGGAACGATGACATCCCCTGCGCTTCGCGCGAGTCCTTCCCGGGCACGCACGTGTCTGTGCGAGCAGACACTCAGAACGGAAATCAAGATCAAAAGGTGAGGCTGACTTACAGAAGTGCCGTCGGGAATATCGCAAGCTACCACCACTGCCAGCGCCGCCAGGAGAGACTTGTGCGTTTAGAAATATTCGCCCACCTCCCGGACTCATGTACATTGTCTCTCGCCGTCTGCCTGCACAACTGCAAGTTAGACAGATTGTCGAAACCGCCCGGCCAGCCCCTTATGCGTACCTAGATCATATTATCCCAGCCCGCCAAGCACCATGCCGGTGCAGCCACCGAGGTACGTGGAAATTTTGCCATGGCCTCTGGATGCCCCGAGAGTGATTGCGATGTCGAAAGGATGCTGACCTGCTGCCGCCAGTCGCCACAGTGCGTGCTCGGAGGAAAGAACGGTGGGCGCCGCTCCTAGGGATATGTGTGTGGCTCCTCCACTGGAGACGTCTTCGGAGTGTCTGCCTTCCTCTCGTAAGCCTGCATGCGGCATGTCGCCTGTGCCACGAGTGCTCAGCGCGCACGGCAGATCGCCTGCTCTCCCGGAATGTCCGTGTCAGCCAACGACTCAGACGGGGTGTTGGTGTGGGCACATACCGACCGATGCCCTGCTATGCCCACGCTCTCCGAGCCCCCTGCGCAGCGGCGCCCCGATAGCACAGTACCGGTGAGCGCTGATCCCAAACACACGGTAAGTGCCATTCTGGAGCTTCCCCGCATGCGGACCGCTCACCGTACTTGTCCCGAGTGGACGCTCCACGCTAAAAGCTACGTGTCTTGGTGCACCGGCGTCAGACGTGTCTCCGAGCACATCTGGGAGTAAATCGGTACGCCATCTCATGCACGCACAGTGTGCCGATTTACTCACTGTGCATCTCCTCGTCCTCGACAGCCTCAGGGCTGTCGACTGCTTCGAGTGCTCGTCTTGCACCGCAAGACAGTACCGTGGGCCTGCACGCCGGGCAGGGTGTGTGCGGCGTGATAGCATGCCTACATAAAATGTCAGTCGTGCCTCCAGATCCCACAACATTCAGAAGGCTCACCATGTTGTTTAGGTGTTGTGCTAGCTCGCGACAGCCTTCGATATGGTGCAAAGAGTGTGTGGCCGCCGTGAGCACGGTGGACGACCGTGCCGTGGTTGTGGCGGTCTAGCAGCAGGAAGATGGAGGATGGGGGAAGCGGAGTGTTTTGCGGGCGAGGAGCAAGGCGACGTGGGTATACAAGGAGCGCGGCACTTACCGTACTCCGCAGGCCTTTTTGCGGTGTGTGTCCAGCAGCCGGTGATAAGCGGGGAAGGCAGGGCAATGGTGAGTGAAATGGTGGCGCACCGTTGCGCCAAGCGACGTCAGGTGCTTCCTCCGCTATAGGTAAGCTGATTTGTTCCCCTCCTGATAAATTTACACAGCCAGGGTTCCGCCAGCCCAAGCGGCAGGCTAGTCATCTGCCTCAGGGTCGGTATGCCGGCCTTGGATGTGCCTCCAAGTCTGGACGCCGCGTGCGACATGGCGGCACACCCGCCCCCCTTGCAATCATCCCGGAATCACACACGCCGTCCAGGCTGCCCTGCCCGACACCGGGGATGCCATCTTCCCCGTCGGGTGCATCCTGACTTGCCTCCGACAAGGCAAATGTCCCTAGCGGCCCCACTGCCAATGGGGACTCCCCATGGGTGCTGTAGAATTGCAGGGCCAATATTCCATTTGTCTTGGAATGCAACAGCACCCCCTGGGAGTCCCCGATAACCATTCTGCTCACTGCTCGCATTTCTAACAGGGCCAGATGTTGTCAAGACCTCAGCGGCATAGTAACCCCGAGCACCTGCAGGTAAAATAGGCATGGCTGTGGCTGCAATTGCAAGTCCATCTACGCTATCATCCCCTCCGAGTGTGTGTGTGGACAATATAAGTGATCTGAGAGTTTCCTGAGGTGTTGCAAGGCAGAATCTCGATGTGTGCTGCATTTCTACTGCTAACCTCTTGTTTTGCCGCCAATGGCATCGTTAACCCCCGCACAAGAGCTACGCTATGAGGCTGAGTAGGTAAGATAATACAGACATGCTACAAAGGTATCGTTGCCTGACTGGCGCAAAGCAAGCTCGGCATGCAAGTTCTGCAGGCAGGTGTGGTGCATCGGACAGATGCAAGCCTGATATCGGGCACAATACCTTACAGAATTTCCCCGTTGCGGCCGGTGTGTCTCACGCTCTGCGCCATGTATAGGATATACCGTCCATGTATTTTCTTGCATCTCGCGGAACGCGCGTGAGCGAGAGCACGTATAGGACTCGGAAGCCACAAATTTATTCTGCAGGACTCAGGCCACAACCGTGGCGGCATGCATCCAGCAAATATTCGAACTCCTTTGGTACTTATCCAGCTCACGCCAAACAAGACATACTTGAGATACAGCGAGCATGTCGTGCGGCATAATTAGTGCGCGACATTGTCTGTTGCTCACGGTGCACGGCGAAAATATGGCACGAGCAAGAAAGTGGGCGCGGCCCATTGCAGCAAGCCTCAGCCTCACATTTGTATCGTAAAGTTACAGCAGCTCCGCATGCATCCCGCAACGATTTAAATATATTTCACCGATTTGCGGTGGTCTCTAACTACCCGTCCATGTGTACAATCGTCAATCGCGCTGTACGGCAGGCATCTGAAAATATACTCGGAGCCAGACCCTCGGCCCACCAACTCTCCTGCAAAGGCTGCATAGGGAACAGCCAACATCCACATCGGCGGGGTGTGTGACAGCCCGCGCTCGCTCAAAATCGACAACAGTCGAAGCGTCATCAGGCTCAAGCATCCGAGCTGCTGAAGAAATATATTTGACTGTTTACGGGAGGTGACATCGTGCAGCGAACAGCGCGGGCTCATGGGGGAACAATCCACCCTGCCCGCCAATCGCGTCGGGGCGACATCGTGCTCACAAGCACCGACGGCCGCCAACCCGACAGCGGGCAAGGACCCACAGCATGGGTCACACACCCATTCGCAGGGCTCGCCCGATGGCGCGGCGCGTTCCGAGTGCAAATGGAGACGGCGAAGCGAGCGCCCTGCTACGCAAGGTGGCGTCGTGCGTACGCGATGTCCCGCGCGCGCGCTCCGTGCGCCCGCTCGCCCGTCCAGTGCCCGCCCGCTGAAACTGATTCGCCTCGCTTGTTGCTGGGGCCCGTATCTGCGCACCTGCGCCTCGGCTGCGTCGTGGCGTGCCCTCGTTGGGGGGCGCATGCGCGTCCCGCGTCCGAAGCGTCCGTGCGCACCGGGAACCTCTGTCAGCCAGCCCGGGGGCCCGCCAAGTGGGAACACGCCTGGCTGCCGACGAGAGGGAGCGGGCGGGGGTCCGTGCGTGGGGGCACTGGTGGGGATGGGGTGCGTTTGTGTGTTGTGGGGTGTGTTGCAATCAGGACGGCCCTAAATTGCAGAGGCGATAAATAGACGGTGAGCGGAAGGAGGACGTCTTCGGACGGTGCGCACCTTTCGCGTGCTCGCTTTGGGCTTGCGAGGGGACTTGGCGGTACGTGCTTGGTCCCGTTCCGTTGCCCGCACTCACCCGGTGCCGCCAGAATAAACGGGAGAGAGGCCGTCGTCCCGTCTGCGACCACGCGGGTGTGCGAGCACGCGGCACGACGCGACGACTTGGTCCGCGGCGCCGACAAGAGCGTGCCCTACAGGTGCTGAGCAGGTAAGTGTTGCAATGCGATATGTATCGCACCCGTGCTGATGTGCATTCGTTCTCGCAGCTGCTTCGACGATACGGTGCGCGCGATCCTGGGAGGCGTTCGCGCGCTCGCACCCGTGAAGGCCTCGTGCTGACGGGCTCGCGCATAATGATACGCTAGGATGCACGGTGAGCGTCGTACATGCACGTGAACTCTGTGCTCACTTACCTCTGGGCAGCTGTGCTCCGAAGCCTCTCGCCGCGCTGGGCGCGTCCCGGCGAGCATCGTCCCGCCGTCGCCCAGCCTGCTGGCGTCGACGCGGCTTGCTCGCGGAACGTCGGAGCGGCCGCTCACGCTGCCACGGCCTCGCTCAGCTGGGCGTGCTCACGTCGAGTCGCGCCGTCGCGGGCAGCACACGCTCCGCGTCCGCGATCCCGGTACGTCGTGCCGCGCCGCGTCGTTCCGCATCTGACCACATCCTGCCTCGCGTAGCAGCACATCCCGCGCGGACGCACACGCCCGACGACCTCCAAGCGCGGGGCGTCTGCGCGCACAACGGTACGCGCCCAATATTCCTCGTCCGCGCGCTGATGCTGCGCGATACAGGGCCTGCCGACGCGAACGGAGTCGATGCGGGAGGCGCGGTATGCAGCGCGACGGCGTGCTACGGGCGTGGATCAGTACTTACTGTAGACACGAAAATGCGGCGAGAGGGAGGAGCGGGGAGCTCGGGGGGCGTGCCGACGTTGGAGGGCGTCGGGGGAGCGCATGGGAACGCGGCGGGGGCGTCGGGGCGTCGGGGCGTTCTCAGATGCTTCAAGGGCGTGTTGGGGCCTCCGGGGACGCGTCGGAGCGCGCGGGGGGCGCAGGGGTGGCCGCGGGGACGTGGGGGCCTGGCCTCCTGCTCGGAGGTGCAGCAGGCGTGCGTCAGAACGTGTGTCGCTGGCCGGGCGCGACCGCGTTGCGCACTGGGAGTGTTACGACGAGGAGGCACGGTCTCCCGGGGGCGCGTACCGCGACACACCGTCGCAGCACGCGTCTTGCCAGGCCGTCATTCAGATGCGGCGTGAAAGGGGTGGGTCGGGTCCTGTCCGTGCACGTCCTCCGCCCCGCACCGAGAAGTCGAGCGGCGGCGCGCGCATTCGCGTCGGCGCAACCGACTCCGTGGGCGAAACCCGCGCAGGTAGACCTGCGCGGAGCTCGCTGCGCTCCGTCGAGCGGGCGCGGCTCGCACTTGCGAGCACGTGTTCCATACGACGCCCGGCGGGGAGCCGTTCTCGGGGCGCGGGGGCGATCTTTCCGCGCGGGCGGTCCCCGACGGCGGCGGCGACGGGACTCCCGCCCTGCTCCGTCCGGGCTGGGAGTCGGCACGTCGGCGCGGCGCGTCTGGGCGACAGCGCATGCGAAGCGGCGCCGCGGGGCTCGGCGGGCCCGACTCGCTGTCCGCGATCTCGTGCACGCCGGCGGGACCGTGCATGGAATCGCGCGAAACGAGCATTTCTGGATCTGCTCCGTGCGCGCTGGGCGGCGGTGCGCCGGTGAGTAGCGGTCGGGCGGGCTCGTAGCCAAAGCCGCGGCGCGGCGGGATGTGTTCCCGGGTCGCTGTACTGTGCGATCGTGGGCGGGGCCGTCCCCGGGATGGCGCACGAGAGCTTTCGTCGGATCGCGCCGCGCGTCTGGGAGCGCGTGCTCGTCGCGGCCAGCGACTCGTGTGCCGAGTTCCGCGGCGTGGAGCCGCGCGGCTGTCCTTGCGCGGCCCTGTTTGTCTGCGCGAGCCCGAAAATGCGCGAAATCGGCGCGGGTGAGATCTGCCCGGATCACGCTGTAAGTTGGTGGCGGTACGCGGTACATGCACGGGGTAGCACGTACCAAGCGGCGCCGCGAGCGGACGCGTGGTCGGGCGGGGACGCGTGCTTCTCCGTGCGCGTCCATGGAAATCGCGCAAAATGTGCGATTGTCGACCTGCGCCGTTCGGGCTGTAAGTCGGCGGGCGCGTACCGCCGTGTCGGGCGAGCCTGGATTCAGAGTGGCGGGGCGGGGGAGCGCGAGGCCGGCCCGCGATGGGCGATTCTGTGTGCGCGTCCATGGATCGATGCGGCATGGGCGCGTTTGAGACTTGCTCGGATCGGCGCGAGAGGCGCTGGGTGTATGCGCGGTGTTGTGTGGGGGCTGCCGTCGAGAGGCGCGCTTGTCGCGAGCGGCGGTGCGCGGCGTGGACGACAGTTTGTCGTGGGGGGCAGTACTGGCTGGGGGATGCGGCGCGTCGCGCCGCGTGGACCGCGCCTGTTCCTCGTCGATGCGGCATGATGGTGGGCGGCGGCGAGCGACTCGCGGCGGGCGCTGGGCGAGTGAGCGAGGAGGCGCGTGCGATTTTCCGGCTGGATATGCAGAAAGGAGGGAGTGGTGAGCGAAGTTCGCTAGCGGACGGCGGCCGGACTCACTGGCAGCTAGATGGGCGTGGCGCGCAGCGTGTGCGAAGGCGGCTGAGGGCGCGATACGCGGCGGGGGCGGGATGCTGCTGGATGAGGCGTTGTGAAGGTGCGGAGACAGCGCTATCGACGGCGCCGCATTCGATGCGCGACCAGAGGAAGGCGCAGGTCGTGCGCGGCGCGATGGGCTATCTGCTCAGTGGCCGGTACCGGTGAGAGCGCGCTTTGGAGGTCGCGGATGGAAGCGATCATGAGCAGGAGCGATGCTGAAGTTGCCGCTGGAGGACTCACCTTAGGCCTTACCTGTAAGCACCTGTGTGGGCGGTGATCGATCTCGCCGGGGCAGCGTGCAGGAGACACTGCGCGCGACGCCGACGTCGAGCTGGTACTCGACAGGCGGCACGGTGTGGGCGATGTGGGCGTTGGTGAGCGAAGGGTGTCGGGGGGCGAGAGGGGAGAGGCGGGCGCGGCGGGCTGTGTGGGAGACGGCCTGACGGGTGCGGTACGGTGGTCGCAGGCGTCGTTTGCGAGGAGTTCGCGACCTGGCTGCCCTATGGGCAGGCGAGAGCGGAACACGGCAGGCATAGCGGCAGCGGGTGCAACCAGAGTTCGCGGGCAGAGAAGACCGGCTGGCTGAGCGCTGAGGGCTGAGCTGAGGCGGGAGACGCTACTGGAGAGAGAGGTCAGCACCTTGCAGCGCGGGCAGTCGCAGCATCAATGGAGCTCGGGAGCACGTCGAGTCGAGCGGCCACTGTGCGCACTTGTGCCAGCGTCGACGTCCACGATCGAGTGCCGTTTCGGGCGATGACATCACCGCGGGGCGCAGCACCCCGCTTTTTTGACGGGGCGCGGCTGGCGCGGGATGCAGGGGACAAGCGGGCCGTGATTGGTTAGGAGGCGGATGAGGAGTGGTTATTGATTGAGCAGAACGGGGGACCCCAGAGTCGCCAGTGCCTGCTGCGTCCCTGCCCGTCTCACAAGCCAAGACCGCGCGGACGCGACGGAAAAGCGGTCTTATACACGCCCGAAGGGGGTTGGTGTCCGCAGATATCTCGCGGATCAGGATATTTCCTTGAGACTGGTGCGGAACTTTGAGAGATAATTATTACCAATCGTCGAGTAGATACCGGGTCGCGAATATTACCACGAAATTAGACGCAGGCATCCGCCGACTGTCTCGCAGGAGTCCTGAGGATATCCACAGCTAGACGCCTGTGTCCAGACGGCAGCGATCCGGGCGCTTGCCATGCCAGCAGCAGCAGAAATTATTGCAGGTGTGCACAAATATATCATGTGTGGACGGACGAAGTACAGCAGGACAGTGATACATAGTATATTACTCATGAAAGAAGCATATACAGAGGTGGGAAGGGCGCGTGGTTTGCAAGGAGAGAAGTTGGGATGTCGACGGCGACTAGCGCCGACTACTATGAGAAATGGACGAGCTATGTACTTACCAAACTAGATGTCCTTCAGTGGAAGCTTGAGGCTGAAGAGTGAGCGATGTGGACCAGCGAAGTAGATTAAGTGCAAGTACCATGAGAGAGAGCGAGGCAAAACAGCAAGACACGAAGACATTGGAGAAGAGGAGAGAGAGACAGCATGCAGAACCGTCGATTCCCCAAGTACGAAGCGCCCTCTCAAGCTCCCACACTTAGGGCGTCTCTGTACTAGATATCTGAGGATTCCGCTCAGAGGTCGGGCGGATATAGCGCCCGTCTCGAGCGAACATCGAGGCAGTTGTCTGCCGGGTTATTACTGCTGATTATCCTCACGATATCGCCAGGTAAATATTCGCATGATACCGGCCTGACGTCCATCAGCCATCCGTTACATATCCCCCAGGCGTCTCCTTTCGAAACCTCCACCCGACCTCATGGGCAACTGGGCGTGTATCTCTCTCGCCAGCTGCGACGACGGCCAACCCCTCCAGCTCGTCCCAGTCCGCTTCTATCACGCTGTGTGATACCGGTGCACCCGCCCATCCGCCACTCCGCAACCTCGCAACCTAACTCGCTCCTTCTTCTTGATGTCACGTCCTCCCCTTCCCCACGACTACGCCGACAACGAACCCCCTCCCACACGCGACCCTCACCAGGACCTCCTCATCCCGGACTACTTCGACAACCCCCTCCCCTCCCCTCCGTACCGCCGCGACCCGTCCTCCTCACAGGTCCTCCTCGACACTTACCCCGAGCAATCTCCGGCGTACCGCAGCCTCGTCGATCTCGCTCACTCGCCCATGCCCGAGGACACGCACCTCGACGAAAAGCGCCCCGAGCCCAGTCCCAAGGGCAAGCATGCTGTCCACTACGACGATATCCCCAGCCCCGCCGCGGACAGGTTCGAGCCCGAGCCGTTCTCCTCCCGCGCGTCCTCCATTGCTGGCACGGACGACGAAGATGAGGAGTCTTCCTACGACTGGAGCGGCGAGGAGGACTTGGTAGATGAAGAGGCCAAGTTCGAGGAGGCCATGGGGGTCAAGAAGAAGCGCAGGTTTGGCTGCGTCCGGTGCGTCTACTAGTTCTCTGCACCCGCCTCCGTAGCTCACTACTCTCACACTTCGCTCGTATAGCCTGATCACGCTTCTCTTCTCCACCCTCATCGGGTCCACCTTCCTCTCGGGGCTCATCATCACCCCCGCCCTGCTCCTCCACTTCTTCTGGTACAAGCCGCACCCGGACGAGCACCGCAAATTCGTCCAAGACAACGTTGAGGCATGGCTGTTCTGGGCGGCTGCGAACATCTCTATCTCTGGGGTCTCGCCCTCATCGTCGACATCATCCCGTTATTATCCGCTTCGTCATCTCGCTCGCGTGGGCCATGTCAGCGAGGTCATCAAGAGCCGCCTGGAGCTGTACAACAGCGTGAAGGACACGATCAAGCCCGCGCTGTATGCTGCGAGCTGCTGGGTCAGTTGGGTGATTCTGTTCAACAACATATTTAAGCTGTACGACATGGACGACGAGGACGCGAGTCGTGCCGGGTACACGCCCAGGGTACGCTTTGTTTTACTTCGGTAGTATCACGTCTCACACTTCCGTAGGTCTACCAAGCTATCGAGTTCCTGTTCTTCTTTGCGCTGGTTGTATGCGCGCAGAGGATGATGTCTCATTTCATCGGTAAGTGCACAGTGCGCCATACCGCGACTCGCGACTCGCCTAACGCTTCTCCAGCGTTCTCGTTCCATCGCACGGCATACAAGAGCGCTGCAAGGCGTGCAGGAGGCGCTGCGCGTCATCGAGAAGCTTCGCGTGTACGTCCCAAGCGCCGGCACGCGCACAAGTCCTCGTTCGGGCGGACCACTCCCAGTGGCCTCTCCGCGCTGCTCACCCTGGGCACGAGCGCGAACGCTTCTTGGCTTTTCGCGGCCGAGTACGCCTGGTACCTCGCGCCCCGGTACGCCTGAGAACGGCGACAGCGAAGACGAACGGGACGCGACGCTCGTCCAAGCCAAACGGAAGGGAAAGGCAC
>JABYQU010000105.1:0-11254 GCA_022264855.1 Lenzites betulinus
AAGTGGCTGGACAGGTGCCCAAGCTCGTACTGCAACATCTGCTGGGAATGGCGCCAGCCCTGATCCTTCCAGAACAGGTGCATGCCGACGCACTCCACCACGATCGAGAACAGCAGCGAGCCAATCAATACCCCGAGCAGGCGAAATGGCAAGGTGATGGTGCCGACGATCAGACCCTGGCGCTGGTTCTGCTCCCGCTGCGCGGTCGAGGCGGCGTCCTTCATGGCGCGGCCTCGTCGGTACTGTGGTCGGTGTCGGTGGCCACCGCAGCAGGCTCGGCTGGAGCAGCATCGTCCAGCAGGTCATCGGGCAAGGCCGCATCCTGCAAGGCAGGGGAGCTGGTGAAATCCCACCACTGCGTGGCCTCGCTGTAGCTCTGGCGCATGTATCCGGCCAGTTGCTGCAGATCCGCCGGCATCACTTCATCCGGGTCTGGTGTCGGCAGCGGCATGCGAACCTTCCAAAGCTGGCCGCCTTGCAGCAGCGCGAAGCACTGGCCTTTTGGCAGGCCGACTACGTGCGATGGCTCGATCATCGGCACGCTGGACATGCTGATGCGGTCCTGGGTGTTCGACGTGAAATCCGTCGCGCCACGGATGTCCGAGCTATCGGTCGCCCCGGAGACGATGGTGGTGGTATAGACCTCGACCTTCGGCAACTGCCGCGTCAGCAGTTCGGCGGTGGCCGTCTCGCGCACGCGCAGCATGAACAGGTTGTTGAAGTTGCCGATCACCTGGCCAGCTTTCGCGCGGTTGCCGATGCGGGCCTCGATATCCGAGAGGGTCTGTGTGTACGCCGTGACCTGTAGCCCGGCACCGCCGCCCTTGTTGATCAGGGGCACGAATTCGTCACCCATGAGTTCATTGAATTCGTCCGCATGGACATTGATCGGCACGCGCGTGCCAGCGGATGCGCCCGGCAGGCCATCGTCGATCCCGTGCTTGTAGATATGGCCCGCGACCGAAACCAGGTCGGAGAACATGGAGTTGCCGACCGCTGCGGCAACCTCGGCGTCGGACAGCGCGTCCAGTCCCACATAGACGATGGCGCGCTTCCTGATGACTTGCATCCAATCGAAGATCGGGCGCGGGTCGGTCAGGTCGGAGTAATTCGGGGCCAGGAGCTGGGCGATCTTGCCGCTGGTGAGCTTTTCCAGCAGCGGCAGCAACGATGCGACGATCTTGTCGAAGTAGGTCTTGTCGTACCGAACTGCCGAGCGCAAGCCGTCGAGCACCGGGTCGTAGTTGCGCGCCTGGGAAAGGTACTGCTCCAGCGCGACCACGCGCTTCTCGCGCCCGATCATGTTGCGCGGGATGTTCTTCTCGTTGAGCTTGGCCTCGATCTGGACGATCACCTCCCAGGCCTTGGGCTCGGTCTTGGCGAAGTAGTGCTGGGCGTACTCGATAAACAGTGCGTCGATGTTGATGACGTGCCGCTGGATCAGCATGTAGTCCGGGCGCTGCCCCAGTTCCACCAAAGCGCGGGCAATGATGTTGACGAAGCGCCACGCGAACTCCCGGAAGGCCGCGCTGTTGCCTTCACCGGAGAGTTGCCCTGCGATACGGGTGGCGACTTCCGAGATGCGACCGAAGCGTCCTACCGCGTTGTAGCGGGCGCTGATTTCCGGCCAACCGAGGTGGAAGATGTAGAACTCGCCTTCACGGCCTGCGCGCTGGGCTTCGACGTACATCCGCTTCAGGAGATCCGCGTCGCCCTTGGGATCGATAACGATCACGACCTCGTGCTCGCCGGCAGCGTTCTTGCGACGGATGTCCTGAGTCACAAACAGCTCGGCCAGCCGCGTCTTGCCCACGCGCGTCGTGCCCAGCACCAGCGAATGTCCGACGCGCTCACCCAGCGGCAGGCTGACGTCCACCTCGTCGGGTTCGATGCCATGCAGCCGCGGCAGGCCACCTACAGGTGGCAGCGGGCGCACAGGGTTGAACGGAACGTCCCAGCCCGTGAGAGCGGAGAGCCGGGACAGCGGGAACGGCGCAAACTCCAGCCGTTCCTCCAGCCGACGCGCCAGGCGATAGGCCGGTGTCGGCTCCGCGTAGCGGCGAAACTCCGGCCGGTATGTCTGCATGAGCCTATGGGTGTGCTTCTGCTCCCACAGGAATCCGCGCCCGATGAAAAGCCGCTGCTGGCTGACGGGCACATCCTTGCTCGTCATCACGTAACGCGGCAGGCGGCGGATGTTGCGCCTATAACGCAGGATGACGCGAGCGTCGCGGTAGCGGATCGCGCCGTAGGCGCCGAACGCCAGGGCGCTGCCGACGCCCATGGCCGGACTCAGCGCGAGCGACCACGGGGCCACCAGGGACAGAAACGCGGCGCCTGCACACGCTGCGACGGTGTATAGCTCCACCGCTGGGCGTAGCAGAACCTCGACCGGCTGTTTCCCCGACATGGCTTCATTGCTCGATGCCGGTGGCCGTGATCAGCGCCGGGTAATGCCGCAGGCCTAGGCGATCGGCCAGGTCGTCTCCGGCTACGGGCGCGAGCGGCACGCCCGGCACCAGGGCACGCAGCCCTGCCAGGCCCTGCGCGGTCTCGACATTGACCACTAGGCCGACCGCGCCGCGTTCGCGCAAAGCAACGCCGCGGCGCTGCAACCAGGCCCGGGAGGCGTCGTCGTCGCCGATGACCACGAACGGCCGCAGGCCGGGCGCTTCGATCACGCGCCGAGCGACGGTGCCAGGCGTGAGTTTGGTGCTGCGCACCGGCAGCATCGCTGCCTCGTCCGCGGGTGTGGCGGGAACCTGTGGCGTCGGAATGGGCGGCCGGGCCGGGACATCGGCGCGCGGCTGGAGGTTGAGGGCCTCGTAGTACGGCAGCGCCGACGTGCCACCGCGATCTTCGACCACGATCAGCGGATCGCCGGCACGCGATGCCAGCGGCAGACCCGCCAGCAGCACAAGCAGGCCCCGCAGGGCCAGATGGGATTTCGTCATGGGGAAGTCTCCTGGCGCGTGGCGAGCACCGCGGCGTTTGGGCGTGCGCCCTGCACACGCGCGAGATGGCGCGACACGCTGCGCCGGTAGCGGGCGGCGGGCTCGCCGCCCGCAGGACGGTGGTAGCGGCCGATCGCCAACAGCCAGTCTTCGCCGGACGTGTGCTGCTCCTTCAGGATCTCAGCGGCGATGGCGAGGTTGCGATAGGGGTCCAGCAGGTCGCACGCGCTGGTGAAGCGGTGCTTGTGGTAACCGAGGTTGATCTGGCCCAGGCCTGCATCGATGCGCGTGTGGGGCGTGGCGCGCATTGCCTGTTGCAAGCCCGAGCAGGCGTCGGCGCGCGTGGCGAAGCGGCGCGACTGGCCGGCGACATTGAGGGACCACGGCCACGGGACGATGCGCCCGTTGCGCCGAACACCGCTCTCCTGCAAGGCCACGGCGAAGAGCACGGTCGAGGGGATGCCCGCCCGCTGTGCGGCGAGTTGGTAGGCCGGTGGTGGAACCTCCTGGGCATGGACGGCGCAGGCGCACAGGCCGGTAGCAAGCACCAGTGCGCGCAGGAGCTGCGAGACGGAGGTGGCCGCTACGGCTGACGCTGCCATTGGCCGTTCACCTCGCGCACAGCCGCGGGCAAGTCACCGGGCAGGCCCAGCGACAGCCAGCGGCCGCCGTCGTGGTTGAGGGTAATGCTGCCGCTGCGCACGCGCGCCGGGTCGATCTGCGCGCGCTTGGCCCAGTCGCGGATGCGTGCATCGTCCTGGCGGCTGCCCACCATATACAGGTCGAACTCGGCACCCGAGGATTGCAGGCGCTGCACGAGCTGCCCACAGGCCGCGCAGCCGTCCTTGACGAACACCGCCATTCGGCCGCTGCCGCGCGCGGTGCCGGCGCCCGGCCCGTCGTCGGGCAGGTTCACGCGCTGCATGCCGGGGTTCAGGCGCTGCCAGGCTTCGTCGTAGGCGCGTTGGTAGGCGAGCAACTTCTCGACGCGGCGTGCTTCGATTTGCACCTGCAGCTCTGCATAGCGCCGCCGTTCTTCGTCGGTCCGTGCCTCGATGCCTAGGGCAGACAGCGGGTCCAGGTTGGGCGAGTAGATTCCCAGCGGCCCATCCATCAGCTCGCGGTAACGCACCCATTCCTGGGGTTGGAGGCCCCAGTTGCTTGCTACTCGGTCGTCCAGGACGCGGGCGGCCAGCGGGCGCTCCTGGCTCTGCGCATTGCGAGCGGGAGCCGTGGCTGACTGCTGCGCCCACGCGGGCCACTGGACTGAAGCCAGTAGGAGTGCGGAAAGGATGATCGACGGCTTCATGTGGTGTGCTCCGATCAGGGAATCGCCACGCGACGGGTCTGGTCGCCGGCTTGGAACACCGCGGCGCTGCCATCGATTGCCTGCAAGCGCCATGGGCCGACCGCATCACCGGGCAGCAGCACCTGAAGCTGGTCGGGCGTGAAGTCCCCACTGCTCGGCGCGACGGACACGCTGCGCTGGCCGGCGCGCAGTTCGGCGCCGACGATGCGGAACGGCAATGGCGGCGGTTCAGACTTGGCGGCGGGCTTGCTCGATGTGCGCGGCTGGACGGGGGCTGCTGCACGCGCGGCGGTCTGGCGCGTCTTGATCTGCTCGATCTCCGCGCGCAGCGCCTGAAGGTCGTCGGCGGCTGCGTAGCCGCTCAGTGTTTTCTCAACCTGGGAAGCGCGTGCTTCCAGGATTTGGCGGGTGTCTTTGAGGTCCGCCGCCGTTGCGACGGCCGGACGCTGCTGGATGGTCTCGATGGCCTCGGCCAGGGCCACCGCCTGCGCTTCGAGGCGTTGCAGACGGGAATCGAGCCGTTCCTGGTCGGCCTGGTCGCTCATCGCCTGGTAGCCGAGGGCCACGATGACGCTTAGACCGAGCAGCCAGAGCCAGAGCATGCTTTGCACCACCACGGCGGCGGTCGGGCGACGCGAAGATTGCGGAGCGTTCACGGCTGGCCTCCTGGAGTGG
Organism: Lenzites betulinus; assembly: GCA_022264855.1. Taxonomy (NCBI): domain Eukaryota; kingdom Fungi; phylum Basidiomycota; class Agaricomycetes; order Polyporales; family Polyporaceae; genus Lenzites; species Lenzites betulinus. Next base: position 4,939 of record JABYQU010000105.1, read on the forward strand.
AAGGCATCAGCGGGAAGGTCTGCACCGCATCGGCGGCGGTCGGTTCGGGCATGGGTTCGGCGGCCACGCTGTCGCCGGGCCGCTCGAAGCAAATCTGTCGTGCGCGGTCATCCGCGTGCAGTTCCCAGGCCGGACCAGCCAGGGTGAGCAGCGCATCGCGCAAGGTCATGGGACCGAGATGCAGGTGCGCCGCCGGGAGCGGCAGCTCATACAGCTCGATCACGGCATGCGCCGTTTGGCACAGGCTGTAGCCGCTGCGCTTGAGCACATGCCGCAGCCCATCGCCGACCGTGGCGCGGGCATCCTCGGGCATCGACACGTCGATGGTCTGCAACAGCAGGTCGCGCTGCGCCGCTGTAGGGGCCAGTTCGACCAGCGTGTAGCGGGCGTAGCGCACGACCGGGATGTACTCGGGCGCTTCGGGTTCGGGCGCGGCCGAGACTTCCTCGATGGTGTCGGGCGCGACCGGCGCAGTCGTCGTCGCGCAGCCACCGGCCAGCACCGACCAAAGCAGGCCGAAAAATCCCGCCAGCAGGCGGCGTTCGGGATGGTGAAACCAGGGTGGAGAGGGGCACATAGCTCGGCGTCCTGAAACATCGAGCCCTCACCATCGCCGCTCGGGCTACGAGCGGCAGCAAACAATGCGAACCAGACAGCGCCCGATTTGCCGGCAGCGCCTTCACCAAAGAAAGGCCCCAAGTTGGGGCCTGTGAAAATGGGTCTCTTATTTCTCGTCGTCGATGCCCATGCGCTCACGCATTTCGGCGAGGAACGCCTCGGGGGCCATCAGACCATAGCGTGCCAGGCGCACAGGGATGTCCTCCGCATCGAGGTTCCCATCTTCGATGCGCTGCCGCAGGAAATCCGCAATCTCGGCTTCCAGCTTCCGTTGGGTGTCGATGGCTTCGGACGGTTGGGTGTTGGTATTCATGGAAATCTCCTTGGGATGAAAAAAGCGCAGCCACGTCCACGGAGAACGTGGGCGTGGCTGCAAGGTGGGAACAACAGAAATGCCGGCGGCGCTAGGCCGGCTTGTGGCGTGGGAATCAGGCGGCGACCAGTTGCCGGGCCAGTGCGACCTCGACGGAATCACCATCCTGGTTCAGGACATCCAGCCCCGATTCGGGTACATCGCCCGAGGTGGACTGCGAGACCATGATCTTCTTGGCCATCAGTTCGAGGCATGTCATCTGCGAGGAACCGGCGTAGCCGAGATAGATCACGCGCACGGGGTGCTTCTGCCCGATGCGCCAGGAGCGGCGGGCCGCCTGCTGGAGCGAGTACACGTTGTAGCCCGACTGCATGAACACGATTGTCGGGAAATCCAACAGGTCCAATCCCGTCTTGACCAACTCGGGGTTGGTGATGAGCACGTCGATGCCACGATCCAGTTGCTCGGCAATCCAGTCCTCGCGGCGGCTTGCATCCACGCTCGCGCGCAGCACCGCCACCTTGAAACCTTCCTGCTCCAGCAGTACCTTCAGGCGCGACGTGGTGTCGCGCGTGCCGGTATAGACCGTGTAGGCGAGGACCTTGCGGCCCTGCGCCTTCTCCTGTTTGCAGATATCGATCAGCTCACGCTCCTTGGGGCTGATCTCGAACTCGTTGAACTGAGCCGGGACGAACGCCAAGGTGTTGCGCGTGCGCGGATGCACCACGGTTTCCGACCGGAAGCAGCAATCCGGCCAGGCCAGCAGCACGTTGAGGACCACACCCAGCAGAGTCGTATCGCGTCGCGCCAGAGCCTGTTTCAGCTCCGCGGTCAGCCGGCCCGCCAGATCGCGGTAGGCCGCGGCTTGCGCCGTGTCCATCGCGACTTCGCGGAACTCTTCGTCATACGGCGGCAGGACGTTGCCGCCGATGTCCTTGAGCTTGAGGAAGATCGTGAACGGCAGGATGCAGCGCAAGACGCCCTTGGGGCCGAAGCCCGGGGCTTTGACCGTGCGCACCGATACCTTGGTGCCCTTGGCCGTCTTGTGCGCCGTGCCGGCGCTCTCGGAGTAGATGTCCTTCAAGACCCCGTGATCGCGCATGAACGCCATCGCGGCCGAGGTCATGCTGCCGCTCGTGGTCGGGCGGTAGCCGTCTTCGATCATCCGCCCGGGAAGGGCTCGGAACAGCAGGTAGAACAGGTCGTCCCCGTAGCCGCCCATCAACGTGCCGGTCAGCAGCAAGGTTTTGCGAGCCTTCGCCGCCAGCACGCCCATGGCTTGGCCCTGGGCACTGCCGCCGTTCTTGTACTCGTGTGCCTCGTCGGCGATGAGCAGGTCGAACGTGCCTTGCGGCAGGTATCTCTTGATGAACTCGGACGGCTGATAGCCGCCCTCGCCAAACCCGAACTCCATGTTGGCCATCGCGCGTTCCATGCGCGTGGCCTGACGGTCGGAGAACACCAGTTCGCCGTTGCCGTCCATGAGGTTGATGAACTCATGGATGTTGTCGCCGAGCATCGAGGCCAGGAAGCCGTCGCCGAACTTCTGCATCAGCTTCTGCGCGGTGACTTCCCCGATGGTCGGGATGCGCTTCAAGGCTTTGAGGACGGCCGAGGACTGATCGCTGCCGGACAGGCTTCTCGGGCGGATCAGCGTCCACAGGGGGGCGGCGCAGTGGCTGCACTTCCTGCGGGATTCCTCGGCTTCGAGTTCGACCGGGTTGACCGGCTCGCCGTCGAGATCGGTGATGACCGTGCCGCAGTCCGGGCACGCTGCCACGTTGCCGTGGCGGGTACGCCGCTGAGTGAAGACAGGCTTCCAGTGGAACCCCATCCGCATCCTGACGCGCCCCAGGACAAAGAACTCCTGGCCCGTGGGCTGCACGCCCAACTGCTCGCGTAGCTTGATGAGCTTGACCAAGGTATCGGGGCCGTTGAGCACCCACACCTTGGCGCCTGCTACCGTCTCCTGGATCTCGCGCCGCCACTTGTAAACAAGGTGCGGCGGCGAAAGAACCAAGGTGCGGCGGTAGCCTTCGGCGTTGAGCACGGCGGCCGTGGCGATGCCGACGGTCGTCTTGCCGCAGCCCATTTCGCCATTGACGATCGCGGCATGTTCGCCACGGTCAATCAGCAGCTCGGCGGCGGCATGGACGACTTCGGCCTGGGCCTGGAACAGCTTGCGCTTGAGGCTGGCGACGATGAGCTGGCGATGTGCCTGCGGTTGGCCGGTATAGACCGGCGGATTAGCGCTGTTGAGGGCGTCGAGCAGTTCGTCGCCGAACTCGCCGACGAAATCCTGAAGGCTCAGGGTCAGAGGGGAAGATTCCGCATCGAGCAGTTCGCCCTGTACGGGCGCGGCTTCAGCGGCATTGGTTTCGAGATCGAGGGACATGGTGATGCTCCAAAGAAAATGGGGCATGCACCACCCCCAGTGGGGCAGTGGCATGCCCCGTGGTGGGAAGTAAATCGGCGCGTGGCCGAAGGTGGTTGAAGGTGCTGGCCTGGATGGCCAGCGGGTGAACCGTGCTCAGTCCTCGGACGGCAGAACGATGACGGTGGCGCGGCGCTCCGCGTCGGTAACGATGCGAATGGCCAGCCCCGGGTGGATCACGTAGTGCGATGCCAGCGAAGCACCTGATTGAAGCGCGGTGCTGTTGGCCTGCCATTGCTGGACGTTGACGTCGCCCCAGTCACCACGGGTGTGGCGCCTGAAGTACGGGATCGGGTCGAGGCGACCCGAGCGGACCAGGCGGTCAATGCCTTTGCTGAAGATAAGCGCCCCGATGGGGAACGCCAGCCTCTGGCAGTAGGTTTCGATGCGATGTGATGCCATGGGCTCCTCCTTGAAAGGTTATTGAGCCACGACACCCCTGGCGGAGTGAAGTGGCTCCGTCAGGTGGATGAGAATGACGATGTGGGGCCGTCAAATCAGATCTTGCTCCTCGGATAGCTGGACCACCGTGGTTTCATGGTCCTCGCTGGTCTTGACGATCAGTGCCAGGTCCGGCGTGATCCTGAACTGCGAGATCATTAGGTTGTCCTGTTGGATTGCGACGTTGTTGGCTTGGCGGGTGGCCTCGTCGATCTCGCCCCAGTCACCGCGCACGTGGCGCTGGACATAGGCCAAGGGGTCGATCAGGCCTTTGCGTGCCAACCAATGCACCTTCTCGCTCAACTTCAGCGTACCCGGTGCGAACAACGGTTGCTTCTGCGGCGCGGGCCGCTTGAACGGGTTTGCGAACATGGTGTTTCTCCTTCGATGTGGGAATAGCAGGACGGCAGCGCGTCCGGTGAGTCAGCGGATGGTCAACACCTCGCCCCGTGTCGCGGAGCCAGGCGTCATGTCCCACGCGCGGATGACGGGCACAAACTTGTCGGTGAGGATGCGGGTCTCGGCGATCGAGCCGTCTTCGCGTTCGGTGAATTCACGCTGGAGCGTCTTGTCCTTGTGGGTGTCACCTTTGACGACGAGCACGCGCCCGGTCTTGGAGCGCACAACCCCCGAGATCGCGCCCGCGGCCAGAGCCAGGGCGAGATGCCAGTGGGACAAAGCCCGCGCCGGTGGACGCAGCGACTGCTGCGCGGCCCCCAGGTGCGTGTCCAGCGACGGCCAGAGGCCTTGCAGCCTGCCAACCTCGTCGGCGAACTGCTCGGGCTCCATCGTCACGCGGAAGAAATGCTCCGGCTCGGCCGGACTGGCGGGGACGATGTACGGCAGGAACGGCCAATCGCTCGGCAGCTCCTCGGCTTCGACTTCGCCAAGCCCAACCTGCAGCAGCAGATTGCGCACGGCCTTGACGCCATCGGGAGCCTGTTCACGCTGTCGCACCCTTCGGCCGAAGATCACCACCTGCTTGAATTGCGTTTCCACCGCTCGGTAGATGCGCAGGTCCGTGTAGTGGCGTGTCAGCCAACCGACCAACTCCGCGTCGAGCACGTAGCCGGGGACGATGAAGACCAGCACGCCGCCGTACTGCAACAGCGACAGCGAACGCTGATAGAACAGCTTTTCGAGGCGGGCACGGCCCTGGCCTTGGTAGCCGATGTTGCCGTTGACGTCCTTGGACAGGTCGCCATACGGCGGGTTGAGCCAGAGCAACCCGAAGGATTGCTTGGAGACCATCGTGTCCATCAGGTCCGCGTGCAGGCAGTGATCGACCAGGCCGCGGGCATGACGTGCCCGCTCCGGGTCGAACTCGACGGCGAACGCCTTGGCCTGCTCGCGCCCGAGGGCATGGGCGGCTTCGGCGATCGCCACGCCTTCGCCGGCGCAGGGATCGAGGATGCACATCGGCCCGTCGCTGGGCATCAGTGCGTTGAGGGCTCTTTCGAGCGTGGGTTCGTCGGTCGGGTAGTAACCGTTCTTGGCGAAATTGCGGGCAAGCCGCGGGAACATGAGGGCCATGGAAGTCTCCTGGTTGGCGGGGAGGAATGGCGGAAGCACGCCAAGGCGTGCCTCCGCAGGTGGGTCAAGCCGCTACCGCTTCCGGCGTCCAAATCTTGGCCGGATACGGATAGGCGGTGAGTACGTCACTTCGGATCAGGGAACCCAGCGCCAGGGTCAGCGCCGGCACGTCGATGGCGAGCCGATGGCCTTCCAACGGCCCGAGGGCGAACGGAAGGCGGGCCAGCATCTCGCGGGTTTGCAGCAGTTCCAGCACGGTCTCGCGCCAGTGGTCGAGCAGCGGCAACGGGCAGGTGTCCCGCACCAGCATCCACAGGCGGTCAAGCCGGTGGGAGCTGTCGCGTGGCAGCAATGCCAGCGCGCTGGCGTTGGCCTTGTCGGGCTTCACGCAACGCCGGTCGAACAGCCACACGTTGGACAGCGAACCGAACAGCGTTCGCCGGTAGGCGCGGGTCATGCGCTTTTCCAGGCGATCGACGTTGCCGACGAACACCGGGACGCTGCCGCCCTGGTCGGTGATGACGTGGAACTGGTCCAGTCCTTGCTCGTCGCGCCCGAGGGTCAGGCGAGCGAGGAACTGCTGGACGGCGGTGTCGCGCGCCCAGATGGACAGGAAGATCAGGTTGCCCTGGTCATCGCCGACGCAGGCGTCGGCCATCACGTCCGGGCATTCGTCGATGCGGTACAGCGTGGAAGAAGTGTTTGCGGGCATGGTGGTGTCCTCGGATGAACGGGAACAGCACCGCCCGCCGGGGCAAGTACTGCCCCAGGGGGTGGAAGAAAATCGCTCAGTCCGGCTCGAACTGCCGGGTGTGCGGGTTGAAGTGAAGCGCCTCGTCCACCGCGGTGATCGGCGTGAAGCCGTCCAGGTAGATGTTGTTGAGGTACTGGTCGCGGTAGGTCAGCGCCTGCCGCGCCTGTTCCTCGGTAAGGCCGTTGCTGATGAAGTACTCCTGCATTTCCTCGTCGGAAGACAC
>JABYQU010000106.1:0-10435 GCA_022264855.1 Lenzites betulinus
GAGTCTGCGCAAGGGGCACGCCCGCCGGCTTGAGTCGAAGGGGCCTCGACGCACATCGAGCCTCGTACCGCTGTCATCTGTGGAAGGTGAGTACTAAACGCCGAAGGACACTGCCGTATTGATGCACATACTCGAACAGTCCGGCGGCCTCTGCGCAGAGTACCTCCGCCCTCCCGCCTGCCCCCTCGTTCTCCGGACACGCCCCCGCTGTCGCATCGAGTCGCGTCGCAGTACCGCGCTCCGCCGGCGAGAAGCGAACGCGTTGCGCGTGCGCACGTCGTGTCTTGCACTCCGAGAACGTCGCCGACGGGTCGTCCGCGCACGATCATGCCAGCCCACGCTCGTACCGCGCCAGCTCCGCGCAGGCACTGACACGTCGTCATGGCTTGTACAACGTCGCCACAGCGTTCCGGAGGAGGACGGCCAAGCGAATGGCGCATTCCGCTGGCCACGAGGGCCCGAGTCCCCGAAGGCACGGCCATGGACACAAAACCCCCGACTGCCGGCCGCGCCAAATCCGCTAGCACCGCACGAGTCCCGGCGCAGACTTGGAACCTTGAAAGTCAGTACAGTCTCAATTGGGCTGCTTGAGAAATGCTCACCGAAACTCTGCCAGCGTGTGGCGTGCGCCGTCGTGTGAGGATGCGCGGTCGCGCGTGGCAAGTCCGTTGCGAGCTGCAAAGGAGACTCGCCGGCCCGCCGTCCTTGCGCGAACGCCTCCGAAGCGGGAGTATGGCTCGCCGCCTACATCTTCGCCCGCGCCCACGATGTGCGCCGCCCGTCTGCACGATGCCGGACGCCGAGCGATCGCCCCTCTCGCCCGCCGTCTACTTACCGATATTATGCGTGTACCGTAGGGTTCGCCGAGTGGATTCAAGGCAGGGGGGTGCAGTGCAGGGTGTGGACGGGAGGGCGAAAAAACGACGGGATAGCCGAGGCGGCCATGGATATATTGGCTGCCTGCGGTCGGCTCAGGGCTGCAGTGCCCCTCCAATCTGTACTAGCCGCGTCCACGCGATCTGTTACCGCCGCCGTCGACACCCTCGGAGCACATCCGGCTGAGGCATGAACCCCCGGAACATCCCGACAAGTGACAAGTCCACCAGGGCGCGTACGACTTCGCCAACGCGGTCCTGCGCAGGCTCCGCCCCTCCCTTTACACAACATGAATACACGAGGCTGTTGCCCTCATCGTCGTCGCCGCCCACAGCCCACCGCCCGCTACCCCTCCCCGCCTGCGTTATGGTGAGTATCGCCCCGCCCTCCTCCCAGGCCCCGCACTCACGTTCCCACTCTTCGCACAGGCCGCATCCGACGCCGTCGCATGCGCCGCACCAGTCCCCCGGGGCGACCGGCTCGACTCCGCACACCACCCCCTGCGCAGCGCCCGCGGCCCGCGGCTCTGTTCTCCGCACGTGAGGAGTACTAGTGGGAGCGGCAGAGCGCCGACACGTCGCACGTCGTCGCCTGCGTCGGCTCGCTCAAGGCCGGCCCCGCGTTCTGGGCGTTCGCAGACCCCCCATGGCACAACACAGGTGCAGACTTGGCGTCGGCAGCGGCGCTGCATGTCGTCCGACGTGTGCGTCCATGTGAAGCCTCGCGGGCTTCGATGCAGATGGCAGCAGCACGGCGGGATGGCGGGATGCACCCGTTAGTGCTCGTGGGGCATCGGCACGCGATGTGCCCTTGGAAAGCGACTTGACCTCCGTTAATACCTTGTTCGGTGAAGCAAAAATATGCTACTGTGGTGCAAATGTAGCTAGCTATACCACTGGTACGATATAAACGCCTTCCGTAAGGGAAGGCGGCGCTGGCCACCTGCTGATTGATACATGAGGCCGTAGTTAGCGGGAACAGGCAGGGTATCAGGGAGGTGCCACCTCCCTGATACCCAGCCTGTTCCCGTGCGTGCAATTTCCGCCGTGCACCGTGATCTGTGCTGGGCGCCCTGGAAACACAATTCACCTCGCCAGAGGACGGGGCGGCTACACACTGGGATTTGGGGACGCCGCCGCAGCGCTGCGTGCCGGTCGAGAGGGTCTGCGCCTTCGAATATCCGATTTGTCGTCCATCCGTTTTCGCACCTGTGTCCGCCCGCCTCCGCTGACCCTACCGAGTGCCTGCAGGTGCGCTGACATTATTTCGTTTGGATCACTTCATAAGCTGGCGCGTGCACGCCAATATAGCGTGGGACTGAATGTACCAAAACGTGTCACAGGACGACGCGAACAGAGCCTGCCACAACGAATATACTGGTCGAGGAGTCATGGAAATAGCACCCGAGGGACGGTATTGATCATGGCTCATATCGGGTTGCAACGGCGCGTATGGACGCTGCCAAGTCTTCAAAGTGCATCCACAACACGGCATGGTGCAGGCTTGCAAACTCGTACAGCCGCCCCGGAACTTCTGTGCACGGCCGCGAGATGGCGCCTGAACCAATGTGTATGAGTATCCCTGTAATCTATTACCACATGTACGCTACGCATGGGAGAAGACGTACAGAGGTCTACGGCGGACGGCGGTATGCCCGGCCGGCTGCGAGGCGTTTTCCGGGGAGACCCTGCCAGTGACATGGCTTGCGAGCGGCTTGATTGCATCACCGGATCGCGCTAGAATTGGCTGAAATTCTACGACAATACTCGCCCATATCCATGATGGAACGTACGGAATTGCGCGGCGCGCATGCGTGACATCGGCTAGCGGTGTGTCATTCTCTGGGCGCGTCCCGCGGCTGACGGCGGACTTGGAGGAAACCGATATGGTTTCGAGTCCAAGTCGGATCACGCTGTAAATTGGTGAGCGTGTGCGACACATAACGCGTAGTAATCTTACCAAAGTGCAGGTCGCGGGGATACGAACTGGAGCAGCGCGGGAGCGGTTCTCTATGTGGGTGTATGGAACTGCCTGCTAACGAGAAATGTGAGCTTCAACGTGCTCCAATCGCGTCGCGACGGTGTGGGAGCATACCGTTCTATACATGTGAGTATTTCCACGAGGTTGCATGGGATGGGGAAGAGATTTCGGCGCGGCGCGGGCCAATTCTCTTTGTGTACCTGCCAAAATGGCTTGAAAACCTGCCCAGACATGAGTTTTGGTTAGAACGGCGTAGGACTTCGTATGCATGTGCGCGGTGCATACCGTTTTACGACTGCGAAGTACGACAGCGCGCGTCGCAGAACTCGTTCGCGCGCGAGCGGGTTTCTGTGCCCGTACGCGACCGGCGCAGAAGGCGAGGACAAGTTTGCGGAATCGCGTCGTATCGCGCTGGAATTCGGTGAGCATGTGCGATACATATGGGAGAGTGAACGTAACAAAGCTCACGTTGCGGGGACAAGAACTCATCGCGGGGTGAGTCGTTCTCCATGTGGGCCCATGGATCCTCCCCAAAGGGTGCAGCAGTGAATTTTCGCCCAATCGCGTCGCAACCGCGTGAGCACATGTCGTCTATTCAGACGAGTTCGGCGTTTTCGATTGCGTTACGCGGGGATGTGTCTGCGTTGCGCAGTGGACGATCTTCTGGGCGCGGCCGCGGGATGGCTTGAGAAATGGCAGGAGTGAGTTTTGTTCGGATCGGCGTGTAACTTCGTGTGCGCATGCGGGGAGTATATGGCAGTAGACCTGCAAAGTGGCGTATCAAGCGTCTGCGAACCCGTTCGCGCGCGAGCGAATTTCCGCGTGTGTCCGCGACTGGCACAGAAGGCGATCACGCGTTCGCGTTGTATCGCGCTGGAACTCGGTGAGAATATGCGGTACGTAGAGGAGAGTAGACGTACCAAAGCGCAAGGCTCAGGGACTGGAACTCAGCGCGGGGTGAGTCGTTCTCCATGTGGGCCCATGGACCCTGTCCATAGGGTGCAGAAATGAGTTCTTCCCCAATCGCGTCGCAACTGCGTGAGCACACGCCGTTCATGCACACGAGTTTGGCGTTTCAATCGCGTCCGACGGAGTTGCGTCTGCGTTGCGCAGTGGACGATGTTCTGGGCATGCCTGCGGGATGGCTTGAAAAATGGCAGAAGTGAGTTCGGCTCGGATCGGCGTGAAACTTCGTGTGCCCATGCGGGGAGTATACACGAGTCGACCTGCAAAGTCGCACGCCGAGCGTCTGCGAATCCGTTCGCGCGCGAGCGGTTTTCTGTGCACATTTGTGAAATCAAGTAGAATGACTGAAAACACGATCAGCTCGTATCGCGCTGTAACCTCGTGCGTGCATGCGGTACGTACAGGAGAGTCTATGTGCGAAGGCGCGCTGCGCGGGATCTCGAAACGAGTGCGGGGTGGGCAGACCACGGTGTGTGCCCATGGAGTGCCCATGGAATGGCCTCGAAATGACGCAAATGGTTTCTTCGCGGATCGTCGCGTAACTTCGGGGCTGGATGCCGTACTATGAAGGGATGTCGCGTCCAAAGTGGCGTGGCGAGGGCTTGAGAACTGGGCGCTCGGGAAACGAAAATGTGCGAAAATGCGTTAATGTCCATGAAATCACTCGAAAACGAGCCGTTTTCGTTTTGCTCGGATCGCGCTGCGATTCTGTGAGCACGTGCGTTTTGTGCAGGAAAGAGGACGTACGAGGTTACGCGGCGGGGCGTCGAGAACCCAGTGTGCGGGAGGCGATCCTCGGGTGGGCATGCACGAGATCACCCATTGGGCATGGCCCGCGCTATTTTGCTCGGGTCGCGCTGCAATTTGACGGGCGTACTCGCCCCGTATGTAGTAGCACGCGTACCAAAATGCGCGGCGAGGGGCGCCGCGTACGGGCGGCGGTGTGCATTTCCCTCGGGGAGCCCATGGATTCACCCAAGAGTGCACCTGTACATTTTCGACGCGGAGGGCGCGGCAAGCTGGGGTACGGGCCGCGTTGTATGGGCGAGCGTGCATGCGAATTTCCAGCGCGCGGGGACGAGTGCGGGGCCGGGGGCACGCGAATATTTGTGCGGGGCCATGAAAATGCACAAAATGCGCACAAATGTCGATTTTCATTTCGGCGCAGAACGCGCGGGGACGCTGGGGGTACATGCTGGGGATATACATGGGCGTGGACGTAGAGGCTCACGGGGAGGTGACAGGATCCTAATGCGGGGTGGGCGATCCATTGTGGGGCGACTAAGGGCTTGGTGGCACCTCCCGATCCCGTACGATTTGGATCGCGAAAAGCACGGTGCGGCGGCGGAACGCGTGGGCGAGCCTTCCCGGAATGGCGGTCGCGACGGGCGTCGCACTCAGGGTCGGGCGACGGGCAGAAGGGCGGACGCACGCGGGAGATGCGGGTGCCCATGGCATTGGGGGCACGGAGGATGTTATCCGACGCCGTGCGCAGAACGGGTCGCGGCGGGGCAGCGGGGTGGTCTGTGGCACACGACGACTGGCTCCCGCAGGTTCGGACTCGGACGCAAGACCCTGAGGGTGGCGCATGGTGAAATTGGTCGATTGTAGGCGACGGCGCAAATACGACATGCTACGGAGATGTACGTACATGTGCGGGGCTGGGCGCCGCGGAGGACGCGAGCGCGCAGATCATCCGGCAGGCGGAGGGCCCGTGCGCGGCGCAGTGCTGTGCCCGGGCAGGTACATATAGACGGTGGGGTGGGGCAGCACTCGGGCAAGCTCCTTCCTCTGCTGCACACCCATCCCCGCCGCCGCCGTCGCGGTCGCACACTCGTGGCCGCCGTCGCGCGCAGGTATGTCCATCCCCGGCCGCCGCTCGCTGACCCACCTTCCATGCTTGCAGAGGGGGCTACCCAGGTCTGATGACCGAGCAGCGCGGCGTCCACGCTACCGGCGTTGGCGGTTGCAAGAGGGGGCAGCGACCAGGTACGTGCATCCCGTAGTCCGGCGTGTAGAACGTGACTGACCTGGTATGCCGCTTGCACAGGGCTCGGCGCGAGACGAAGGGGCAGGGCGGGAGGCGGCTGTCGAGGTCAAGGGGCGGGAGTAGAATCGAATGACTTACCTTGTCGTAGTACAAGATCGCAGTCGGGCACTGCCACGACTGACGCGGCGCGTGCGCTGGGAGGCTTCGCGCGCATAGACGGAGTTGAGGAGGCGGTTGCGCCGAGCCCCCAGGAGGGCGAGCCCAGAGTGTGGGCGTGCTCACAGCCCATAAGGTACCGTCGGATTCGCTGCGAGCAGGTGCGGCGGCGGCCCGTTGAACGCGCCTCCCTCCGGGCGGCCCTTTGTGTTCTTGTTGTTCTTCGACCTCTGTGAGCTCTCGTCGCCCTTGGCGCGCCCACGTTTCTTGATCTTGGCGGGCCCTGTTGACGCGGAGCTGTTCGCGGGCGGCGCGCTAGCCAAGTCGGGCTTCGGGACACAAGGCAGCGGGCGGTGGGTAGCCCATGGGAGGGGCGCCTGGGGGGCTGCTGCATGGGTGCGGGTAGAAGGCGGGGTACGGGGGATATACAGGGTGTAGGAGCGCAGGAGGGGCGCCATTCGGCGCGCGCGCGGGGTGCGGTGAGTGTGCTACAGCTATACATGTCCTCCGTAACATAAATGGGAGTGCGCGCGGGGCGTCGTCGGGCCAGCGCCCTGCCCGATGCACGCTCTATGTCGTGAGCTGCCTAGCCAATTGCCATACGTCGGGGGCCAGTCTGGCTGGTCGTTTTTGGACGTCGTGAGTCGTCAAAGAGGGCCGTCGTCTTCACCAGAAGCGCGTGCTGTCTGGCCGGAACCCGTTCGCCATCCGCATCAGCACCGCGTTGCCCGTCAGACTCGACCACTGCCACAAGACTCGTCAGCGGACATAAGGCAATAAACGGAAAGAAAGATGACGCACCCCGTTGCCGATGAATACTTGCGCGCGCTGTGCGATGAGCATGTCCACCGCCTGCGCGACGTACTTCTGCTCCCAATTGAGCACCAAGTCCCGACTCGCCGACACACTCTCCCAGCGTCCCATCCCCTCCAGCGCCTCCTTCAGCTCCGCGATCCACTCCTTGTCCGCATTCGTCATCACATACACATGCTTCAAGCCCCTCGCCGCCTCCGTCGCCGCGACCTCCGCGACGCGGCGCACGATCTGCGCGACGCCCGGAAAGCAGTGCGCCATGTAGATCTCCACGTTCTCCGGCGTGTTCTCGCCCCAGCTGCCGCCCTGGGGCGGATCGAAGCGGTCGGGCAGCTCGGGGAGCGTGTTGTACGCGAGGTACGTCGACGACCAGCGCGCAAGGTGCTCGCAGTGGCCCGCGTAGTCGCCGCGGCGCACGTGCAGCACGAGCAGCCCGGGGATCTCGGCGTAGCGCGCGGCGGCGGGCAGCGCGAGCGGCACGGCGGAGAGCGGCGGCTCGAGCACGGCGGTGGGCGCGAAGACCTCGCGGTTGTTGTCGAACGCGAGCTCGACGAGCGCGGAGTGCGCGAAGTGCGTGAGTATGGGCGATTTGCGGTATTCGGGCCACACCTCGTGCATCGCGTCCTTGTCGCCGAATGTTCTACGCGCGCGCGGAGGGAGTTAGCATTTTAGGTCGCGAGGGGACAGGCGCGGGGGGACGTACACCCAGCTGTAGGGCGGGCCGCCGTCGCCGCCGGCCTCGACGCACTGCACGTTGTCGAGCGCGCGCAGCTTGTCGACCCAGCCGGTCGTGACCGCGCCGACGTACCAGGACGGGATGTGGTCGTGCACGTCTACGCGGGGCACGACGTGCGCGCGGTCGTCGCAGATGTGGTGCCAGTACTCCTCCGAGACGGCGAGCGGGGCGGGGTCGCCCGCGGGCCATGCGCCGCCTACGATCGGACCTGCGGGGAAGAGGCCGTGTGTGAGCGCGGGAATCGGTGAATCATGGACGGTGGATGCGCGCGGGTCAAGGCCTGGACTGATTTGATGCTGCGCGCCTCTGTGCTAGGAAACAACGTTGCATGACGATCTCACAGAGCCCACGAGAGAGCGAGAGCGACCGGCACGGTAGCCCCTGCTGGTGTCCCCTTTGATGTCATTGAGTGTATGCGCAGGGTCGAGGGAGGCCTCAAATTCCAGGTTATGATCGTCGAGATCCTCTCCACTGACATTGAGGCACATGAGCAGTGCAGAGGTCTCTTCGTCGAGCGGCAGGGCGGCGCGAGGCAGAAATAATATTCCTTGCTAATCAGAGCAAGGCTCTCCACCCTCACAGCTTTAGGATGAGATTTGTGCGCTATGGCATCCCTTATGCAACAAAATCCTAACCTTGGAAGCTTCAAGACGAGCAAGGAAACGCGCCACCGCGGGGCCGTTCGAGTGATGCATTTCATAGGGTGGGAAGGGGCTGTATAACGCGGCCAACGGTAGCGGCTCAGACGAGAGGCGCAACGTGCCAGGACCTGCCATGCGCGACGAGAACCCCTACCCTTCTATACGAATGCCACCAGACCTTACAGAGCGCTTCTCTGCCTTGGTTTTTCGCACTCCGACGTGCCCAAAGAGGACGCGCTCTATAAGGTCTGGTGGCGAGACTAGGACTTTGGATGTGCGCGGGAGGCGTGCGAAGGCCAAGGCCTGGACTAATTTGATGCTGCGCGCCTCCCTCTGCGCTAGGAAACAACGCTGCTGGCGCATATACCGCGTCCCTGGCCTGCTGGCGGCGATCGCGGACGAATGGAAGGGGGCTTACCTCGGATGAGCGCGGTGAGGGGGACGCGCGACGGGATGGGCTTTCCGCTGTAATCGGCGTAGTCCTCCGCGTGGTTATCGTTCCACGTGTAGTTGTAGAACACGAAGCTGGAAGGCGAGCAAAACAGCGTCAGAATGCAGTTGCAGGGAAGACGTCGAGGACGACGTACGCGCGGTTTGCCTGGTGGGCGAGGAAGGCGTTGAGAAGGACCTCTTGCATGATGTTGCCCCAGCCCGACCCTGGCACCGGTATCACACGCCTGCATAAATCAGTCTGGGGGACGACGCACCCTTGCTGTGTCCGGGGATCCAGAACATGTTGGGCTCCGTGGCATGCGAGGCGGCGTTCCAGTGGTGTTGAGGCAGCCGATGCTCGTACTGGTGGTACTGGCCGTAGAGCGGGGGCAGCCTCAGGCCCGCCCATCGGGGCGTCGTCTGGTCGATCTCTGGGAAGGGCGAGACTTCGACGGCGGCCTCGCGGCGGACGTAGAGGGTGCGGAGGAGAAGCGAAAAGAACACGAAGCCAGTCACGCCAAAGACGAGGTAGCGGCGGGCGATGAAGCGGAGGCAGAGAACGGCGGTGTTTGGGGATGCGTGGAAGCCGGCGGCGTCCTTGCGGGTGGTGGGCAGCATGGCGAGACGACGGCGAGAGGGAGAAGGGCGTGCTACTGCGGGCGAGCGCCCCCGCAGAGAGACGGTCGGGGACGGGGAGTGGCGATCACTGGCAAGCGCGGGCGAGCCGTGTTCGGCGGCTGTGCTGCGATCAATATCGCCTGGACTGCGCGCGCACGTCCACTGCCCGTCGCGAGAGTCCTCCGCTGGGCTCTTCCCTCGCTCTCCTCGCGACTGCCCGCCGCGCGATCGATCGGCGCGCTGCTTCTCTCTGACGTCACCCCACGGCCGGCCTCTGCCAGTGCCTGGCGTACGCAGCGCAGGCTGCCACGACGAGAATCGCGGACTCGGACTCGGGGCGGGTCATTGTATTCGACGGTGGTGCTAGGAGGGTACTCGACGGGAGACGGGGAGTGTACTCAGGGAGTGTACTCGCGGGGAGTTTATTCGACGAGAGTGCTAGCCTAGCGTATTCAACAGGGAACTCAGTCGACGCGGGAGAGCATTCGCAAACGCGCAGAATAGCGGATTCGCAGTGAATATACGCGCATATATACGAGAGAGAGACCGTGCAGACCAGCGCAGATCGCGAAATTGCACAAGTCCGCAAATAGACGCCCGCCACTCTCCCGCGCCCACAACCTCCCGCAGCTCGCCTCGCCTCTCTTGCCTCCACACCGCCACCAAGTCCACCTCCCCTCGCGTCCTCTCCCGCCCTTGCGCCGACTGCCCGCGTACTGCTCTCGCGATATGAACATCTCAGGTGAGTCCTCGCATAAACAGTGCCGGACTCGTCAACGCACCGCGGACGCCGGCCTCGAACATGCCGCGGAAGCCCCCCGAGCGCGGCAAGACTCTTCGGCGCGGAGCACGCGTTGTAATGCGACCCCGCACCGTGCTTGATACGCGCACAGTGGACAAACATCGCACCTCTGCAATTGTATGAGGACCGCGGCCGCCGCCCTGTCCCACTGAGTCTGTGCACGGAGCACGCCCGTAGGCTTGAGTCGGACGCGCAGCGAGCGCTGTGAGCGACACTGTGCAGTGCATGGTACCGGCTGTGATACCACAATGGTCAGTACATCCGGAGTACACTATGCAATGATATACGTACATCGCCGGCCTCCGCGCAGAGCACGTGCGCCCTCCCGCCTGCCCGCTTGTCCTCCGGAGCGCCCGCGCTGTCGCATCACAGTACTTACCGCTCTCAGCCAGCGAAAACTGAATGAGTGCCGGGCGCCGGATGTT
>JABYQU010000107.1:0-10399 GCA_022264855.1 Lenzites betulinus
GGCGACGATCAACGAGAAGCGGCGCAACCGCGAGGACTGGCTGAGCGAGGTCGACCCGTTCCTGGACGACTGGGACCAGCCGGCGGTCCGCGAGACGTCGCAGGGACATGGACATCGAGAAGCTGACCGTGATGTTGACGCAAGCACCACCGCTACGTCCGCGAGCGCGACGAGCCGATGGAGGACACGACGCCCAAGGGCAAGGGCAAGGCAAGGCGAAGGCCACGGAGGCGCTGGAGGCCGTCAAGCTGGAGCCGGCGATGGCGAAGACCATGAAGTACCTGCTGTTGGTGATGCGGAACAGCGACGACTTCTTCAACGTCGGCCGGAGCACGGGGTACCGCAACAACGCGCGCTGGCGATGCAGGTGCGCGCGATGTGGGACGTCATCCGCGACGTCCACGGGCCCATCTACGGCACGGACGCGGGCGAGGAGCTGCACAAGCAGATCCTGCAGTTCTTCACGACATACAGCTCGCTCTCGCCCACGCAGGTGTTCCCGAACGAGGACCTCGTCGCGCTCAAGCGGCGCACGATGTTCACCAACTGGGATCAAATGCACTTCGCCGAGTTCAAGCGCAACGGCGAGTGGCACGGGTACGACCTCTTCCGCGACATCGGCTCGAACGACACCTTCTTCGCGCAGCAAAGCCGCATCGTCAACTACACCAAGGACATCGAGGCCGTCGTGTCCAAGGTGATGTCCGTCTCCGTCGCTCAGCACGACCCCTTCGGCGCGGCCATCTCCGGCAACACGGACAAGGAGGGGCTCATGCTGGCCACCCCGGTCGCAGAGGCTCTCGATGTCCTCACCCAGGTACGCCCCCATCGCGCCGCGCTCTCTCATTCCCTCTTCGCGCACACGCTGACACTTGTCCTTGTCCCTCTCTTCTGCAGGCCCTCGTCCAGAACGCGTCGCGCCAGGAAGCGCGTCTGCTCGCGGCGAGCCCCCTCCCCGTCGTCCTCCGCCACAACCACCTCCAGAAGGACTTCACGCGGCCCTTCAAGGAGTCCATCGACGACCCCGACCACTACACGCACCTCACCGACTTCCGCGACAACGACGAGGTCAGGTACCAGAAGTATCTCAGCCTCGTCGTCGACAAGTTCGGGGAGGAGGGGTACAAGAACCCCCTCCAGTACGCGTACCCGCAGGACATCGCCGAGGACCTCGCAGGGTTCTCGAGGAGGACGACGACGACGACACCTCCTCCCACCGACGGACGGCGACCCCCCCGCCCGAGCAACGGCCTCCGCACGACGATGAGGAGGACGAGGAGCCCGCTCCGTCGGCCCCCCGCCGCGGCATGCTCATGGATCTCTCCCAGCGCCCTCGCGCACCCCCGCCCGACACCGAGGACGTCGAGATGGAGCCTCCCTCGCAGCCCGCACCCTCGCAGCCCGCGCCCTCGCAGCCCGCACCCTCGCAGCCCGCGCCCTCCCAGCCCCCGTACCCCCCGGCCCAGCGCCCCCCTGCCCGCTCGCCCTCCCCCTCAACCTCCCAAATGGCGGGGCAGACGACGATTCCGCTCTCGTCGCAGGAGCTTCGCGATATCGAGGCATGGGCCCCGCAGAACGGCAGCGGCATCGGTGGTAAGTACACATCATTTTGGCACAGGACAGCTGTCTCTCCGCCGGCACTGCCGTTCGAGAGACACCCAAGAAATGGCCCGCAGGCCTGTCTCTCCATCGGCAGCGCCGTTGGCGAGACACCCAAGAAATGGCCCGCAGGCCTGTCTCTCCATCGGCACTGCCGTTCGAGAGACAGGTCGATCGGGGCCCTCAGGCGTGTCTCTCTATCGGCACTGCCGTTAGCGGGACACTCTCGTTTCCTACATCGTTACTCATTTCCTTCGCAGACACTCAGGCAATCGAGGACCCCATGAACATCGACGCCAACCCAGAGCTCCCCCCGACCACCCGCGTCCCAGAGACCATCGTCGAGGAGGACACCGCCCCCGACATGCAGGACATCCGTCCCTCCGTTGGCCCGTCCGCTACGCCGCAGGAGCAAGCTGCCGGCACCCCCAAGCCTCCGCCTGCCCCTCGCAAACGTCCCCGCGCCAACACCGCCAGTACGTCCCTCTCCCTTCCCCTCCGCTCCCCCACCACTCACCCACCCACTCACTCACCCACTCACTCACAGACTCCACAGCCTCCGCATCGCAGCGTTCGCCCCCCCACAAGCGCAACACGCCCGCTCCCCCCGCTCGCCACCAGCAGCAGCCCGTCGCCAGCTCCTCCCGCTCGACCCGCCAGCGCTCCGCCGCAGCAGCCGCGAGGCCCGACAAGGACGTCGACAAGGACAACGACCCCGCTCCCCGCACCCGCACCCCGCCCCTCCCAGGTATCCCTCCCCCCGCACCCACGGACTACGATTAGGTAGCCGCACTTAGCATCCCCCCCGCGCATCGCGCCCCGCGCATCGCACTTCGCGTACAGTAGACTCACCGCATAGTCCCTCTACTCGTACTGTTACCCCCCGCCCCCCACATGTACTGCTTCTAGCCAGCCTAGAGTACATCGTTTACTTACCCTTCTCCTCGTCGGCTCCGGGCGCGCGGCCTCGGCCCCTCACTTACGTTCTCCTTGCCTTCCCATATCCTTGCATACCACCTCCCCCTTTAACAATATATCGTCAATCATCATCTGGCCACATTGCCTCCCACAGCGAGTGAATGTCAAACGTATTGATTAGGGTCCTAATTCCTAATTGCATTCCTAATCACACTCGGTCGCCTGCGCCCTCCGTCAGTCCCTCCGCCCCATCAACAAGCTGAGTGCATGCATCAACGCAGACTAACCACCACCCCCGCATATCGTGCTCCACCCTCCCTGCCTCTTTACTAACATCGTAAGCCATAGCTATCCCTAACCCTGCGCCCCCTCCTGTGCTTCCCCCTGCTCCGTCCCCACCCTCTCACCTATACCCACTCCCTCTCGCCTTTCTATGTTTTATATCATATCATTCCTCATTTATCCCACTCTCCTTCCTTTCATTGTTCCTTCTTATCAAATATAATTTTCATCTCTCCCATCTCCGATAACCTTGTCCATACCTCTCCTCCCCGCACCTTATCCCTCCGCTCTGCACTTTGTATTCCCCTCCACTCTGGAGTTTCTTCCGCCTCCGGAGTTTGTGTTCCCCTCCCCTCCGGACTTCCCCTCCGGACTTCCGCTCCGGACTTCTCCGGACTTTGTATCCCTCCACATTCTGCATCCACTAAAACACTTCCCTCTATTACCTCCCTCTCACACCCTTTCTTCTCCGCTCTCTCCGTACGCATTATTCGTTTTCTCACCCCACCTCCGCCCACTATCCCCGCCCTCTTCCAACTCTAATACAGTCCACTTATTTCATCATCGTCCTCCCAATCCATCCACCCATCAAATCTCAGTAGCCAATCTCATCTCCATCCGCAATCTCAGATCGTAATCTCAATGTCTCATTTCAAATCCCAACACCTGATCGTCGTCACCACACAGCCTCCGGCCTTCTCCTCGCTTCCCATTTCAAATTCCCTTAAAAGTTTATTCCCTATCTGTCAGCCTCCGCACTTCCGCACTTCGCCCACCTCTCTCCCCGGCACTTCTCTGCTTCTCTCCCCCACACTTCTCTGCTTCTCTGCTTCTCTCCCTTGCTCCTGCGCTCCTTCTCTCCCTCCTTCAACCCCCCACACTCTCCTTCCATGTCTGTGTCTTCCATCGACGACGATCTCGACCTCCAAGATCTCCTCGACAACGCCCAAGTCGCCCACCATCCTGGGTAAGTCTTTCCCCATTCCATCCCTCCTCGTCCCCCCCCTCTCATCGCTCCCCCTTCCGATTGCACTCATGCCTTCCATAGCCACCCTCAGGGCTCCCATGCATTCTCAAATGACGACGATCCCATTCCTGCCACAAACGCCCCCTCCTTCGCCCTAGACCTCGCTGCCATCCCAGACACCCTCGACGCCGACGACGCTGGCAACCAAGACATCCTCGACCTCGCCATCCTCCAGGCAGCCCAGCCCAACCAACACTATATCGACACCTACCACGACGCGCCGGCCTACAATCTCCACCTCACCCACCTTCGACATCTCCATGACCGCGGTGACAAGCGCGCCGCCGCCGCCCTTTTGACCCGCAAGAATACCCTCATCCTCGACCCCGAGTTCGTTTACCCCCACCTGGACAACAATATCGCCTGGCAGGTGTATCAGGTACGCCCCTCCATTGCAGCTCCCCTCACTTGCCCCCTCAACTCCAGCCATCTCCCCTCGCTCACAGCACCGACTCGACTATTACTGTCGAGTCCCCAACGACATCGGCTTCAACGCCGTCCTTCCCAACATGCAAGACCCCGACGTCCAACATCCAGTAGGCTGGACATTCAAGATGACGTTCAAGAAGCGTTACATCTCCTACCCCGGCGACATCAAGGTCCTCGCCTTCAACCCTCGAGGCGCGATGCTGTACATCGGTCAGTCCCACGACAACGAGTCTGTCTGGTGGACCCTCTTCCCCCGCCAAGCACTCGAGCCGTACCCATCAGTCGAGCTCATGACTGCTGACACCGGTCCGTCGACCATGGATCCCCTCCTCGCCCGCATCAACATCGCATGTCTGCTGTACATGATGCACAGATCAGGCTACACGAACTTCTACCTCCGCACCCGCTACCCCGACATCTCCTCCAATGCTGCGTTTACAGCGCATGTCGGCGATCTCCTGTAAGTCCCCCCTCTGTTTGTGCATGTCATTTCATTCAAACCACCGCCTGCTGCAGAGACATCGACCCCATGGAGTTCTCAACAGAGCAGCTTGGTGCGTTGCAGGAGACCATCGTGCGGCTGTACCCGTCCTGGTGGGCGAAGGCTCCGGCCTCTTACAAGCACCCGCTGCTTGAAGGCAGGGTCCCTGCGGCTGTCGTCCTCAAATACGGCCAGGACCGGCATGTGTGCAACCCCCCCACAGCGGCGAACGACGCAGAGCTCTGGCATCGCAGCTGCGATTTCTCCAAGCTCTCCCGCGTCGCCTTTGCGCTGGCGACCCACTACCGGTGAGCACGCCCCCATGGACGCTTCGCCTGCTCTGTCTGGTGTGCGCCGACTGACTGCTATCGCTGTAGGGTGTCGCCTGTCCAGTCCTGGAACGCCATCGACCCGCAGACCATCGTGAACGCCCACCCTGTGATCTACACCACCGCAGATCCAGAGACACGCGAGGTAGTGGAGGACCTTGCGAACTACCCACTCCACGACGGAGACGAACGCGAAATACAAGTGTTCGGCCCCAGCGGCCGCCGCATACCCCGCCACAGCGTCACGTACTTCGACCCATACGAGCCCTGCGCTGTGCTCCAGAACCTCGGCGTGGTCTCGCAGCTGTTCGCCAGCCAGCCCACCCACAACAATATCTGGACATACGACGAGGACGGCGCCATTGTGCGAGACCGGGGCCCTGCCAACCAGGACGAAGGCGAGGTCGACGCTATGCTGGATGGGATCGACCCGCCATCCGTGCACCTCTATCCGATGGGCTTCACCCGTCATGGGCAGTGGCAGGCGAACGGCGTCATCGACCCCTTGCGCCGCCACATCTCCGCCATCTCGCGCTCTCTCAAGCAGCACGAGGGAGGGAGCGCCGCGGTCGAGGGCATCAAGAGTCAGTGCTATAATAATATAGCACACTATACGCGCCACTCCGCCCGCCACCACATCGCGCAGCGCGGCGTGCTCACTGGGACGACTGGAGGTGCCTGGGCCAAGACCAACAAGGCGCGTGCGACGGCGACGGCCCTCTTCGCGTCGTGTTCTCTCAGCAACCCTCACACCGATCTGTGTGGGCAGCTCGAGCGCGCCGACCAGACGTTTCTTCGATTCGAAAACGTCTACACTGTGCACCTGCAGCGTCTCGATCCTGACAACTGCACTGGGCGACAGCTGTACCTCAAGGTGATGATGCCTTTGTCCTCCGCCTGCGCGCACCCGACCGTCCTCGACGCGATCAAGGCGACGAGCAAGGTCTTCAGGCCGGGCGTTTTCCCCGATCTCATGCTCTGGACGACGTATCCCCTGCGTGTGCTCCTCGAACAGTTCTGGAGCAAGGTGTCGCCCTCGCTGACCCCGGCGGTGACCACCACGCCCAATCCCGTCGACCTGGAGATGATCGCGATCCTCGAGCGGCTTATCAACTTTGCGCACACTGGCGCGATGAAGGTGCTCGCCACCGGCGTCATGGATAAGCTGTGGCCCAGCCGCGCGGTGGTCGACCACGGATTCCCGTGCTTCTCCCCTGCTCTGTTTCTCGGAGGCGACACCGGGTTGCTTCCTTCAGTCAGCCTGAACGACTGGCCACGGCATCTGATAACGGGCTATCCACTCGTGGCTTCCAAGCGAGCACTCGAGATCACCTACGGCAGCGATGTCTTCACTGTAAGTAAACACCTCCAATCGCGCACGCCCTTCGACATGCACTCCTCCGTCTCCAGGTGGATGTGTCCCGCCATCGGCACTGCCGATGGAGAGACAGTATGAACGGTGCTGACAGAGGTGTCTCTCCATCGGCAGTGCCGATGGAGAGACAGTATGAATGACCGTGGTAGGGTGTCTCTCCATCGGCAGTGCCGATGGCGGGACACATCCACCTGTACCATTGTTACTGTCTCTCCATCGGCATTGCCGTTGGCGGGACACCCTACCACGGTCATTCATACTGTCTCTCCATCGGCACTGCCGATGGAGAGACACCTCTGTCAGCACCGTTCATACTGTCTCTCCATCGGCAGTGCCGTTGGAGAGACACCCTCACCTGGCGTCATGTTCTGTCCGCTTACACACCTGCACAGACATATCACACCTTGTTCCACATTCATTCAACAGTGTCGCGTGCACTCAACACAGGAAGAGCTCCCGAGGACATCGTGGCCTTTCGCGTCAAGATCATGGCCACCATCGTAGCCGATACATTCATCGCGGACGTCATGACTGCTGTCAAGGTCGCAGTACTTGAGGAGACACAAGAGGCCTTTGACAATCCCACACACATCGATCGCGACTTTGCACTCGCACGCAGAGCATCGCTGAAGAAGTGGCTCAAGTACGAGGAGCCCCTCAACTACGGCCCCAACAGGATCCATTTCGCAGACCTCGTCCGCGCGGTCTCCGCTCAGCAAGAGGATATGGTGCACGGACTGCCCCCCTCCTCCACGCGCAGCTCTTCCCTCGAGGCCTTCGTAGACAAGATATACAAATGGGCGATATCCAGCACAGTCGGCGCCCGCGCCCCGTTGTACAAGCAGGGCTCCACAGGCGTCGTCCTGCGCTCCATCATCGAAGAAGCCAAGCGCGCCCTCAGGGCACACTCAGAGACAGAACGCGAGTCAGAGCTCAAGAAGGCAATGGTCAGAGCCTTCACCGCCAAGCAGGTCCACTACATGCCAGACGCTCTCCCAAACCCCGCGGGCCAGGGCTCCCCGTCCCATCAGCCGTCCATCCACGCATGGACAACCCTCGGCGCCGCCCCACAGGCTCGCTCTCTCACCGCGGCCAACGCTCGCACACACTCCGAGCGCATCGCATTCGAGCTCCACGCCACTGCCCAGTCTCTGGAAGACAGCGACGTCCGCGGCGACTGGACCTTCCAGGAGATCTCCCTGCAGCACATCCACACCATCCTCAACCGTCGTGTCACCCCCGTCGACTGGTCGTATGGCACCGCCCTCCGCTCCGCCGTCGGCATCACCCGCTCAATCTACGCATGGGCCTCCCAGCGTTTCTCCGAAGACATGCAGGATTGGACTTGCTCCCTCGCTCTCTCCCTCGCTATCATCCTCACCAAGCTCCTCCCCAACATCTTCTATCCCCATCCCCCAAAGAGTAACATCCTCAGCGCCATCGCCTCCGCCCCGCTCTCCAAGCCAGCCGCTTGCATCGCCGCCGTCCGCCGCGTCCCTTTGGATCCACCTTCCTCATCAGTCAAGGGCCTCACCAACAAGCCCCTCTACGCCACTCAGGCTGCCATCTGGCTCCTCGCCTGGATAGACGAGAACTCTCCCCTCAGGACGGCCATCAAGGCAGGCAACGCCTCCACGCTCAAGGAGTTCAATTCCAAGCACTGTAAGTCCTCGCCTCGTCCCCCGCCCTCGTTAACACACACTCATCGCCCCCCTCCCCGCCTCTGTGCAGCCCACAAGGGCCTCAACCATATCAACCTCATCCGCTTGGGCATAGCTTATGGCAACGCAGGAAGACTCTTCAATTCCGCTCGCGTCAATGAAGACTACCGCGTTCGCTCCACCTCCGATCTCAAGAAGTGGGCATCTTCAGTCAGGTCTCACCTCACGTCCCTCCCAGAGGGGCCCTTCAACCTCGTGTCTGCCATCTTCGGTCTCGACGCAGCCCTCAAACTCAGGGACAAGGGCGAGTTTCCTGGCATGAATCCCGCCACCGTCGCCTCTCTTCAGACAGCCTCCGCCAAGCAACGCTCTATCGCATCTTCCTCCAAGAGGCCTCTCGACACCGACCTCGCTGACTCCGACACCCTCCCTCCTCGCCAGCGCCGTCGCAATCATTAGCTTAATCACTCCCTAGCTCCATTACTATTGACCGCGTCTTATACTACCCTATCCTACACACATCTCGCGCTGTGCACATGTGTTATATCTCATTATAATCAATACTATTGCGTACTATGGCGGTTATTCAATCTTCAGTCCATCGACTGTACACATCGTCGTCCTCACATGCCCATGCAGCTGCACAGCAACGCCACATCTACGGAGGTCCGATGTTCCAGTACATCGCTGCCCTGCGCCGCCGCATGTTTGGCTTCCCTCTGCGCTTTTCCCACCTCACATATTGATCACACTTTAAACATGGTGCATTGTCGCCCCCCGCCGCCGCCTACTCTGCCTCAGTGCTACCTTCTGGCGTCCACTCAGATGCTGAATCCTCCGAGTCTTCCATCTCCATCTCCGCCTCCTCCTCAGCCTCGATGTCCCCAGGCGCATCCTCCACCCCACGCAGTTCGTCTATGAGCGCGGCAAAGTGCTCGCCCAGGATCTCCTCCCTCTGCTCTCGCAGTTCGGCCATCTCCGACCGCATCTCCTTCATCTCCCTCCGCAGGGTTTGCACCTCCACCAGCAGCGCATACAGCAGCTCTGTGTTGCAGAGCCCTCCCTTTTGCGGCCACAGCGACGCCCCACGAGACATCTCCTGTCCGAAGTTTCGCTTCTTGGGCCTCGGCGTCCCGGGCGTCCCGGGCGTCCCTTCACGCGTCCCCGGCACGTGACCCTCGTGGCGCGCGTCCTGGACGCCTGCCCCGGAGCCGGAGGGAACAGGCGTCCCCGCGGCGCTCATGCCGCCGCCTTCCGCCCCGGGCCGCACTCCCACCTTCCGTCGCTTCTTCTCCGGTGGGCCGCCCTGGAACGCCGTGCATTGCGTCTTCTGGCGCCGGCACTCTGTGCAGGAACGCCTCCGGCCACCTTCAAAGTAGCAGGTGAGGCCTTGCCTCTCACACCGACTGCACGGCTGCCTAAAACCCGTGTCAGCTCTGAACTTACACCTCCGGGGCCCGGTGTCGGAACTCCGAACTCCGAACTCTGAACTCCGCCATCGGAGCTCGCGTCCCTGCACTTACTGGGGCACATACACCTCCCCCTCGTGATCCTCCTCCGCTGCCCTCTTCTTGCTCGCCTTTCCCTTCTCACTGCCAACCTCCATCCTCACTCCCTTGTCCTCCGACTTACGCTTCCCCTCCGCCTTCGTCTCCGCCCTCTTCCGATCCTCCTCCGCCTCCTTCGCCGCCGCCGCCCTCTCCTGCCGCTTCTTCTCCATTCGCGCCCGGAGCTCGTCCAGTTGCGCAGCCAGGCGCCCTTCTTCCTTGTCTGAGGCTGTCGGCATATCGGCGTCGGGTGGTGGGCACTTGAAGGTGATGCAAAGAAGGGTAACACATCTGCACAACCCTTTCCCATGCTTATAAGCTTCTCTTTCTGACTCCGACCAAACTCCGATCATATCAGCCCATAGGCACGTGGAAATAATGATGTGAGACCCAATTCTGTGATGTGCACTACGTCTATCCGAGTGTCTCCGATCTCCGGTCTCCGGCATCCGATCTCCGATCTCCGGCCTCCGATCTCCGGTGTCCGGTCTCCGGTCTCCGGTCTCCGATCTCCGGTCTCCGATCTCCGGTCTCCGATCTCCGGTGTCTGGTCTCCGGTGTCTGGTCTCCGGTGTCTGGTCTCCGGTCTCCGGTCTCCGCTCTATGAGGTGATGGGTTAGGGTTAGGGTTAGGGTTAGGGTTAGGGTTAGGGTTAGGGTTAGGGTTAGGGTTAGGGTTAGGGTTAGGGTTAGGGTTAGGGTTAGGGTTAGGGTTAGGGTTAGGGTTAGGGTTAGGGTTAGGGTTAGGGTTA
>JABYQU010000108.1:0-10123 GCA_022264855.1 Lenzites betulinus
ACCGCCGCCGGTACTTGACCGTGCCCGCCCGTCGCGGTACCAAATGTGTATACATCGAACACGAGCAACACGACAGGCGCGCTGCGAGCCGCAGCTTTCAACGTCCTCGCTCAGTGACGCCTCAGCCCGCCGTCCGGGCCCTGTGAATTCATCTGTTCTTGTCTTTGCGCCATCGCGGCACAAGCTGACACAAGTACACAGACGGTTTCGCATCGAGCTAGCAAAGATACGCGGCCAGGGATGGTAGCGCCGCAGAGACAGCAAGTTGTAGCATGACGCCGCGGGATTCAGGGCTCGACTACGTTATGGGCGCCGGCAGACTCGGTCTTCGACTGTGTAGACGACCACTCCCAGCAACGCATGCACGCTGAGCCATCCGCGTACCGGATCACAGGATGAACCAGCTGCAGCAGGTGCAAGTCTATTTCGCTCGTGTCGCTACAGGACGTGTACTGACCGTGCTCCTGCCTCTAAACGACTCGATACAGGATGCTCCCCGGCGAGCATAATTGTTGCGCAGCCGCTCTCACTGCTCGGAACCCTCGCACCTGCCGCGACTACGACCAGTCGCCGCCGACAGAAGCTCACATCAGTGCCCCGCCAGCGCCGGCAGTCTCGCAGCCCATGCCCGGCAGAGCTCCCATCCCGCCCGGCAGTAGCCCTGTGTGCGTGCCCCCGCGGGCGCGTCGTCGGCGCCGAGGGACGCCGGGACGTGCGTGCCGTGGCACCGCATGGAGCGATGGAAAGTAAGTGGGAGGCGTGGCAGCACTGGGCTTGCTATGCCCATGTATCACAATTCACTGTGTCCTAAGTAGTAGCACTCATCGCTCGTCGCCCCGTGCTCGGGCTTTCGTGTCCATCATATTCTGGTGAGCCACTGCGCAGGTTCGCTGATCCATACCAAGCGGGTCAGAGGCGGTCGCCACGCAAACATGGTCTGGCATGCAAACAAGTCCGCACCCGCACGGCGCCCCGCGCCGTGTCCCTGTCTCCCGACATGAAACATGCTCACAACGCCATGTTCGGCGGCCACCGGCTCTCGCGCCTCCGCCCTCCCGCCGCCGCCAGCACCTAACCGTGTCCGCCCAGAGCGGTATCAAACGGTACCGGAGGTGTACGCATCGCATGCGAGCAACACGGCGATCGCGCTGCAAGCCGCCGCCGCCGCCGCCGCCGTGTTCGCTAGCGCATCCGCCTGCCGTCCAGAATCTCAGGCTGTGAGTGTTCTGTCCCGTTTTTTTTTCGCGTGGCAGAACCTAACGAGCACACAGTAGTGCTCGCTTTGCGTAGATACGCGGCCAGGGACAGTAGCGCCGCACTGGCAGATGACAATAACCTGTCGCCGCGCGCCCTCCCAACGCCGCGGAATGTTTTTGTGCATCGCAGGGCTCGAATGCGTTGTGGGCGCTGGCGGACTCGTTCCAGAAGCACCCTCGCGCCGAAACCGCTGCATGCCGCCCTGGCCTCCAACGACTCAATGACAGCGCACTGCCGGGCCTGCTGTAGAATCATTTCGCGGCTGTATTCACGTCGGAATATTTGGGCAACAGCCCCCGTCGAAACCCTCTGTGCTATGTAGAGACGTTCGTGAGTGTGCGTGAGTATGGAGGCACGTACGCATCAGTGTAAATATGCCCTGTATACATAAACTCCACAGGCGGGCTCGAACGGACCAGCGCGACGCGGAGAACGGTGCCGAGGGACAGGGCACTGCGCGCTCGCCTCCGGGTGTTGTAAACACGATGGCTGTACGGCACCCAACTCCGGACGACAGCAGGGTCGCGCAGGACCCTCAAAGACGCCAAATGCCGCCATTGGTGGACTCCGCTCGAATGTACCAACGGCGCGTCTTGCGCAAAGGCGCTTCACGCCGCGCTGCAGACCCGCCCCCACTGCCATCGTCGGCCGCGGCACAGTGTCACGCAGGTCGCACGCTGCACAACATAAAGGACGGGCGCGCCGTCGAGCGGGGACGAAGCCGCACACTCGCGCAACGCTCAGCGGAACTATGCCACGGCGTACATACCGTGCCAGATGCGACCACGCCGTACGCGGTCTCGGACCCTGGCGTCCGTCCCGTGCGCCCGTGTCGCCGCCTGCGCTTGGCGATGTTCCAAGTGCATTCGCGTCCAGTGCGCTCGGAAAGGCTGCACGCGAACGGGTACCGTACGGACGATGCTCCCGTGTACGAGATGGATCGACCCACAAATATATTTTATTTTCCATGTTACACACAAGGATGCAGGCGGCGACCGGAAATAAGCTCGTAGTGCTGCACCTCGACGAGAACAATGCTCGGGCTCCATTGCTACGCGGCGGTCGAGAAGGTCGTGGACGGGCCCAACGGGGATTCAGTATGCGACGCCGCCGACCCGACGCACCACTTTGTTTTGCGTTGCCCTGGCGCTGGGCGATTCGCGCGGAGGTACCACTCCAATACCACTACAAGGAATCAGCACCCAGATGTGAGCGGCAAGGGACGTACGGCCGAATCACAAAGTCGGCCCGGCGCAAAGACCCTCCCGCCCCCGCGTGCAGAACTTCGCTCGCCCTGGACTGGCGTCGTCGCCGCCTGCGTCGTAACTCGAGACGTAAGCTCCCTGGCACGTTCCGCGTGCGTCTGCCAATTTGCAGGCTTATCCGGACAATTCGTAAATTCGAAGTTCAATGGGCCCCGGCGTGAGCGGGCCTGCGGTCGCGCAGAAGGGGCCAAAAGTTAAACTCCTCCGATGACGCTGTAACTCGCCACACGGGTACAGTTCGTTCACGATAGTGCATTCGCGTCGCGGCAGCACAAGGGGGGCAGAAATCGGCACTGGGACCGTGTCTTTCGGTGCGGGGCGCGCAGAGGCCAGTGTACGGCACGGGCGCGGATCGGAAACGCGCGGGGAACGCTGAAAATGGGTGAGCCAGTGCAGCGGGTGTGCGTGGACGGGCGTACCATCTTTCAGGGCCGTGCGAGGCAAACTCGCGTTGTGGTTCACAATGTTCGTCGAGTTTATTCTTGCCCACGGCGGTGCAGAGCGAGGCCAGGCTTCACGGCGCGCCGTTCGGCCTGCGAGGCTGCAGACGAGTGCGAGAGGAACAAAGGAGTGCGCACACCACGTCGCAGGGCGGACGGGCACAATGCCAGCACGGGGCGGAGGACCTTGGGTGTGCATCGGGGCCCGGGGGACTGCACCACGGCGCAGGAGCTTGGAGTGCTCCGGGAAAGCTGAAACTTGCTGAGCACATGCCGTACGTATGGTACAGCGCACGTACCAATTTAAGCAACGAGGGAACGAAGACTCGGCACAGGGCGAGCGGTTTTGCATATTTGGCCCTGAGACAGCCTGGGCGTCGGAAGACGGAATGTCGAACAGCCCGGATCGAGCCATACTTTGGTGCGTTCGCTGCGACAGTGTAGGAGAGCGCGTGCGTGACGTTTGAGGAGTGCTGGATGAGAGGGCGCACCTCGGTGCGCGATATTGTGCTCCTGCTCATGGAAATTCACACAAATGACTTCGCTGAGGAGCGGCGTTTCGTCCTCGCGCGATGGAACTTGGTGCATACGATTTCGTACACGTTCCGAGTGCGCTCGTGCGTTCGCGGCGTGATTGGGATGATTTGAGTTTTCGCCCACTTCGGTTCGAGCCCATGGGATGGCCTTGAGAGGCGCGAATAAAATTCTTCCGGATCACGCTATAACTGCGTGAGCGCATGCGTGGCGTGTAGGGAGAGCGACGCACCGAGTTGCAGATGACGCGGACCAGGTGCAAGAACGGCGCGGGCGATTCTCTGTGTGCACCCACCACGAGATGACACCAGAGGCACGACCACGGGATCCACTCGAATCGTGCTCAGATCTCACATGCGCAGTCCTTGCATGCACACGAGCATATGTGGCGAGTTCCGGGGGGCGGCGACGCGTTACCGAGGTGCAGTGGACGATCTTGTGTGTGCAGTGGGCATGCATGCCAGCGGGACAGAAGGGGAGGGGCACCGCCCTCTCGGATCGTTCTGAAAACGCGTGAGCGTATGTGCGCTGCATAGTAGAGTGCACACACCGAGTTGCGCGAGGAGGGAGCGCGAAACGAGTGCGCGGCGCGCGATCCTCTGTGTACCTCCACGAGATCGCACCCGGAGGACTCGGAGCGTCGCGGCGACGTTGTCACTGCCCTAGTCGCGCTGGGATTCAGCCCGCGCACTCGGCGATACATACGTGCGCAGAAACGTACCGGCTCCCGCGACGAGGCGTCGCAATGCAGTCTGCGCAGACGATCTCCTGCCAGTGGGGCCTGGGTGCACACTGGCCAGGCCTGCGTACGGAAGAGGCGCGACCTCAGCCCGCACGGGCTGCGCTCGTAATCACTAGGGAGGCTTTGCGTGCATGCAGGAGTATGCTTGTCAAATATGAGCGTCAGGGGAGGGACGGTGAAGGCGGGGTGCGCGATTTTGTCTGGCATGCCCACCAAAATGGCAAAATGCGCACAGAGGGCACATCTTCGAATCGCTCGGAGCGAGCTGCGAATGCGCGTGCACGTCCGGCATAGTCCCCCGAGCCTGCGTTCAAAGTATCAGCCCGGGGGAACGCGCTCCGGGTGACGGGCGAGCGATTACTTTCACCTACAGACTGAACTTATGCCATGAAATCGCGCAAAAAGGCGCATTTGAGAACGGCTTGGATCGCGCTGCGAGTGCGCACGTGCATTCCGTACAGCCAGTCGAGTCTGTGTTCGCGATATCAGCGGGAGGGAACGCGATCCGAGTGGCCGGCGAGCGATGACTTCCACGTACACTCTGGATAGCCCTGAAATCGCGCACAAAGACGCATTTGAGAACTGCTCGGATCGAGCTGCGAATGCACATGTGCGTTCCGTACAGTTGATCGAGCCTGCGTGCGAGATATGAGCACGAGCGAAGACGGTCCGAGCGGCGCGTGAAGGATTTAGTCCACATACCGTCCGAAATGCAATGAAATCGCGCAGAAACGGCGCATTTCGAATCGCTCGGACGGCGCTGCGAATGGGCAGGCGCACTCCGTATGGTGCATAGAGCCTGTTCCCATGATATCAGCGCAAGGGAATACGATCCGAGCGGCGGGCGAGCGAATCTATCTGCTCACCGAGTGGAATGGGGGATGACTCAAACTGCTCGGGTCGCGCTGTGCTTGCACACGCACACTCCACACACTCACTGGAGTAAGTGTGCGCAGTTTCAGTACGCCGCGATGGGAGGGGAGCGACGCGCGAGCGATTCAGTGCATATGTCCATGGAATGGGCATGTTCTGCGACGACGCGCATCCAAGTTGTGCGGATCGGGCTGAAATGTCGCGTGAGCACTCCGTATGCGTAGTATAGTGCACTTCTGAGAGCACAGGACATATGGTTGAGAGCTCGGCGCAGCGCAGCCGTTTCGCTCTTCGGCCCCATGAGATGGCCTCGAGGACGCGACGATTAAACTCATCGCCTTGCGCTGCAATTTCGCGGAAGTACGTCGGTATGCACAGTAGAGTGCACGTTCACAATAGCAGCACGCGCGCCGCCGAAACGAGTGCAGCGCGGCGACTTCTCTCTCTCGGCACCATGGAATGGGACAAAATCGAACGAAACTGAGCACGCCGCGATCGCACTGGGATTCGACGTGTGCATGCGGGGCATGCAGAGGGAGGCGGGCACGAAGTGGCATTGGGTGGGAATGGGGTGTAGCCGCGCGGCGGGCGATCCACTCTGTGACCCCGAGGTTGCTGCCCCTCCCGCGCACGAAGCCGCGGCGGGACAGGGCACCCACAACATCAGGCGGGACGCACTCCGGGCGTTGGGATGCAACACGGGCCACACTCCGACGCGACGGGCGGCCGCTCTTGGCGGTTCCAGGTGTGTGTGTCTGAATATACTCGTGCGCGGCCGACCCGTCGCGCCCTTGGGCGTCGGAGCAATGACGCGGCAGCAGCTCCTTCGTGCCACCTTGCTATTCGTCCGAGTCGGGAGGGTCGAGTGCGGGCGAGCCGCTAGGAGGCGGACGCGTCCGGAAAAGTGCATGGCGTACGGCGCGCGGCGAGACAGCCATATCGTCGGCTGCGCACGACGAATCGGATGCTCGGATACACTACAACGCGTACGTACATGGCGGAAACGGGACGATGGGGGAGCGGGCGCATGACGACAGGGACGGAGGCGGCGGGCGCGAGGTCCGTGCACGGTGCGGTGCGGTGCTGTGCGTGTGTGCACGTATATAAGGGGCGAGGAGGACCGGGGAGGGCATCAGCTCGAGTGCCTCGTTCTCCGCCTCGTCCTCGTTCCCTCGCTTTCATCCCTCTTCGCCGCGCTCGCGGGGTGTGTGTGCTGCTGCCCCTCGGTACTCGACACCCGGCAGCATCCTCGCGAGCCCCAGCACGCGCCGTTCGGGGCCCGGTACACAACGCGCGACATCTGGCGCGACACGGCGAGAACGCCGGAAGCCATGTGAGTTGCTTTACACGTCCGCGCCGCCGCCGCACGCTGAAACGAGTGCACCGCACGTACGTGCTTACGGAAGGACAGGGCGGAGAGACGGAGCGGCGCGGAGCGCTCATCGCAAAGGGCGGCTTCCGCCCAGCGCCGCGCCTGTGTGCTGCGGTAGCGGATTGATACACGCAGCTCACGGCGCGAGCGTGCGACGATGTGCGCGAGCACAGGAGCAGAAACATGCAATATAATACAATATTGATCGCACACCTGTGTGTTGTCCGCTGTGGGGTCCCGCGCGGTAGACGTGCGAAGCCGGGCGACGCGGGGCGGAGGCATACGCCTTTGTCCTGCGGCGAGTCGCGTCGGCGACAGAGTGTGTAGGCGAGAGAATGTTTGGATCAGAGAGGGGGCGAGAGGCGCTCGATTGCAAGGCTGCGCCAGGGATGCGATGTGAGCGTTCAGTGCGACCAGTGTCGCGCGCGTGGTGGCTGCGTTCCGAGAGCGCGAGAGTACTACTATCTCCCTGGGTTGCGGTGCGGTGGGAGCTACTTAGTGCGCCCAGAAGAGGAAGCGGGTGACAAGGGCGGGCAGGCGCGCAGCGGGTTGTGCAGAGCGAGCAGAGAAGGGGACCGGCATGAGGCAGAGTCGCGGAAGAGCGCGATTGGCGAGGGCGGGCAGGCAGGACAGGCGGTGGGCGCAGACAAGAAGGACGCGCGGCGGCGGAGCAGACTCGCAGCGGCGTCTGGCAGTGACGTCAGGCGGCTGAGACGCGAGAGAGGCGCCCGGGAGAGTAAAGTGGGGGCTACGCCTCCAACAGGAGCACGGTGGAGTTCTCTCGCCTTTATCATGCCTCGTTCCTCGCGCTCGATCCCCACTGTCTTTTCTCTCACCATGGCCAACATCGCTCGCTCGCGCCTACCAGCAATCCTTTGAATCCCACCCCTACTACACCACCGCACTCACGAACGGCGCGCTCAACGCCCTCGGCGATGTCGTCGCCCAGATCACGCAGAAAGTCATCGCACAGCAGGAAGACAGCCAGCCTAGAACACCATGGCGGTATGACGTTCCGCGCACGCTGCGATTCTTTGCATTCGGGTTCGGAATGGGTGCGTTTCCTTTCCGGACTGTTTGGTCGAGCGTCTTGTGCTTACCGTCTCTATTCCAGGACCCGTCATTGGCCGGTGGAACGTCTTCCTCGAACAGCGCTCCCCCTTGCGGTCCGTAGGAAATAGCACGGGCAAGGGCAAGGTTAGCCTGCGTGCGCTCGCGAGGCGCGTCGGCGCAGACCAACTGTTCATGTGCGTGCACACACACACCCCTTATCTTCACGACGTTTAATGCTGACGACATCTTTTCAGGGCCCCCATTGGCGTATGTGCTACCCATTCTATTTGATACGCGACATCTGACCACTGTGCGATATAGCTTGCACTCTTCATCGGGTCCATGGGCGTCATGGAGGGTCGCGACGCGCACCATATTGAGCAACGTTATCAGGACCTATATAAGCCTGCCATTCTCGCGAACTGGCAGGTATGGCCGGTCGCACAGGTACGCAGCTACTTTTGCGCGCTGCGTTTGCCCAGGTTCTGACATCCCGCAAACCAGCTCGTCAACTTCCACTTCATGCCCCTACCATATCGCGTCCCGTTCCAGTCAACTTGCGGCGTCTTCTGGACGCTGTACCTCTCCCTGCTCAACGCAAAGTACGTGTCCTCGTGCTCTCAACTCTTTCCTCAGAGCACTGACGACTTCTACAGAGAGGACGAGGTTCAGGATCGCACGGACAGTATGCGCCGTACGCTCAAGTGAGTATCGCCGCGGACTTCCAGCATCTCCCTCATTATACCGCGGACTTCCTGCATCTCCCTCATTACACCGTGGTCCGTAACGGACCGTTGATGACCACCATTACTGCAAGCACGACACACGTATACTGTAGCAATAGCACGTTTCCTCCCCATCGTACTCCGTACATATAGCCTACTTTTACCCGCACTGTATATAGATGATAGCACAGCATCGGCGCATGCCCGTTAATGCCATAGACAATATTGCCTTTGCCTTCTCTTCTCAGAGAGACGTCTGTACGGTACAAAGTCTCTAGCAAGGCTAGATGCTCGAGCGATCCTGTCCAGGCTACGCGTCGGGAACACTAGTAGCTTTATGCACATTCGCAGCGAGCCACGAGAGGTGCTCGTCTTGGCTCGTAGTACGCCGGTCGCACGAGCAAAGCTAGTACGCTGTCGTGAGGACCTCCTAAGTGTCCCCGCAAATACTCAGTACTAGTGAAGGAGGTGTGAGATATGCTATTTGCCTGGGTAGCTACTAGTTTAAAGCAGATGATCTAGTATAGGCCCGTATGCCACCTTGCGAGGAAGGGGTCGAACATGGTGAATCCTGACACCCACACCGATCCGTGTGCCCCAGTAGTAGATACGCCCCCATCCGGCCTGAACTACGACGCGCCATACTTCGGCTTGAAGTACGCCGGGGGCAGCTTGGCGAGCACGTCCACCAGCGGGCGCTCCACGACGACCAGCTCCCCAGGCGCGACAAAGTCCACGAAGAGCAGCGGCCGGTAGTGCGTGATCAGCTTGAAGTTGCGCTGCTGCTCCGACGCGGGGTCGCCGACCTCGACGCGTCCGTTCGCGTTCGCGCCCGCCTTCCGCTTCCCGCGCCTGCGCTTCTCGAATCCGCCCGCCCCGCCCGCGCGCTCCGCCAAATTCACCTTGCAGAGCCACGTCGCGCCCCAGAAGAGCGCCGTGCGCGCCGGGAGCTGCCGCCCCTCCGCCTCCGCCCCTTCCGCGGCCTCTCCTGTAGCGTCAGACGCGTCCTGCCCCTCGCGCGCCGCGTCGAACGCGACCCCAAGCACGGGATCGTGCAGGCGCACGAAGCGCTGCGGAAGCGCATGCACGAGCGCGCGCGCCCAGCGCGGGAACGTGCGCGCCTCGACGTCGTAAACCTCGAGCGCGTTGTCCGCGAGGCCGAGCACGAGCATGCCGGGCGCGGCGGGGTCGGCCGCGAACGCGAGCGCGTGCACGGGCGCGGCGAGCGTGGGCAGCGCGCTGTGGTGCTGCACGGCGTCGAGGTTGAAGACGTGCGTGCGCCGACGGTCGTCGGCGGTCGCGAGCCACTGGCCGTCGGCGCTCACGGCCATGCGGGTGATGGTTGTGTGGACGCGTTTGGAGGACTCGACGTCGGAGTCCGACTCGGATTCTGAGTCTGAGCTGGAGGCGGGGTCTGCGTGCTCTTCGGTCATGTCCACGTCGCCGTCAGCGTTCGCGGAGGGGCCTGCGTGGCGTTTGCCTCGGACGACGCGGCCGTTGACGGTGCCTTCGCGTATACTGTGCTGCTCGAACTTGCGCAGGACGCGCGGGGGGCGCTCGGCGGAACCGAGGTCGATGATGAGCACCGTAGCAGACGCCGAGGTCGCGAGCACGAGTTTTGAAGAGTCGGGGGTGAACAGGAGGGAGGATGCGCCGGACGAGGTGCCCGGGAGCTGGCTCTGGACCATCGACGCGAAGGTGCGTATTCGTCGGGGCTTCAGATCGCCGTTCTTCTGCAAGGTGGGCGCTCAGCGGGTCGCGGGTCGACGATGGTTGCGCAGGCCGCTTCCGCGTGTCTTGTCTGCCCTGCGCTGCCCCGGTGTGCACCCTGCGAGGGTCGCGGCGCGGGGCCGTTCGTGTTA